>CAKNYM010052750.1:170344-184940 GCA_932195095.1 Andricus curvator | reverse complement strand
TGTGTGTGTGTGTGTGTGTGTGTGTGTGTGTGTGTGTGTGTGTGTGTATACAGGGTGTCCAAAAAGTCCCGGGACGGCTAAATATTTCCTCCGGTAAGATATTTTTCAGGGCGGTCAAGGTCATTATTGAAGGAACTTTCAACAAGGAATTCAATGGTAACCTTTATTTTGATCTTGACCATGACCTTCACGGTCATTTCAAGGTCAAATTGATTTTTTTAAATGGGAACCTCTATTTTTGACCCCGGGAACTGAGCGAGCGGAAAATTTTACGTCCAGGCATGACCTTGACAAATCGAAAATTTGACCTGGAAAGGTCAGGGCAAGGTCAAACAACGTGCAGCAGGATGACTCGACTGGCATGCATTTTTAAAGAAAATGTCCTGGTGAAGGTTCTGGTCATAGACAAGGTCAAAGTCACCAATCGATCGGGAGTATAAAATGCTACAACTCTTGCGTTGAACATTTTCTTCATAAATGCATGCTGGTCGATTCATCCTGCTGTACGTTGTTTGACCTTGACATGACCTTTCCAGGTCAAATTTTCGATTTGTCAAGGTCATATCTGGACGTAAAATTTTCCGCTCTCTCAGTTCCCGGGGTCAAAAATAGAGGTTCCCATTAAAAAAAAATCAATTTGACCTTGAAATTACCGTGAAGGTCATGGTCAAAATCAAAATAAATGTCATCATTGAATTCCTTGTTGAAAGTTCCTTCAAGAATGACCTTGACCGCCCTGCAAAATATCTTACCTGAGGAAATATTTAGCCGTCCCGGGACTTTTTGGACACCTGGTATATTGAGAAATTCATATTATCCATATTAGGTAACTCTCAAAAATATTTCTAAGCAAAACCTACGAATTGAAGTTTCATTTTTCACATTCTTGATGAAGTGAATTTCTTCCCTCACTTTATGTGATATACTAATTATAAGAAAAAATAACAGTCAAAACTTGACTATTATTATTATTTTGAACCCCTTGAAACAAATTAATCCAAATTATATGAAGCTCCTTCTTGATAAATTGCGCATTATTATTCTGAATTTAGAATTGACAACATTTCCAATGTTTAAATTTTTAGTTTAGATGATTCAAGTTGCACAATATTACCTTCGGTCTGCGTCATGTATACAATGAGGCTTCTTATTGTTCCAATAAAGTTCAAAATGATTGATTAGTCAAATTTTCCTAATTTAGATTTATGGAGATCACCGCCAAGCATTTTTGGAAACCAGAAGAAAACCAAGAAATGACCAGGATTTTTTTCCGTGAAGTTTCAGTAGTCATCCTAAAATATTTTTTCCATATGTATTTTTTTATTTGCTCATTTTGACCTTAGGCTGAATATTGTTAAACGCCTAGACAGATCTAACACCAATATTATAAAAAATAATACAAAAATAATCAAAGGAAATCTTTATATATATATATATATATATAATTCTTCTGTCCTTGTGTATGTGACTGAACTCCTCCTAAACGGCTGGACCGATTTTGATAAAATTTTGTGTGTGTGTTCCAGTGGATTCGAGAATGGTTTAGATTCACAATTCAGTTCACTAGAAAATGCTTATTTAATTCATTTTTTATTTATAAACCAGCGTAACCGACAGATGTTGTCCTGTTTCAACAACAATTTATAAATGAAAAATTAATTGAATAAACATTTTCCAGTGGAGTGAATTGTGAATCTAAACCCTTCTCGAATCCACTGGAACACACACATACAAAATTTCATTGAAATCGTTCCAGCCGTTTAGGAGGACTTCAGTCACATACACATGGACAGAAGAATTATTATCTTTTTTTTTTCTTTATAGATTTCTATGTGACTGAACTCCTCCTAAACGGCTGAACCGATTTTGATGAAATTTTGTGTGTGTGTTCCAGTAGATTCGAGAATGGTTTAGATTCACAATTCAGTCCACTGGAAAATGTTCATTTAATTAATTTTTTATTTATAAATTGTTGTTGATACAGGACAACGTCTGTCGGGTCCGCTAGTGATAAGATAAAAACTTATTTTTAATTTATATTTTTCAAGTCATAGATTGCGAGCATAGTGGATAAGATAATGAGCATTCGTAAAATATAAATGGCGACTTTTAATGTTTGAATAATAAAAAGTAAAGTCAATTCTACGTTAATAAAAACTAAAGAAAAAGACGCCTTATGAATTTTTAAAAATGCCGTGTCTGTATGTACCGAATTATTGGCTATTCTATAAGAAGAAAATAGAAGTCAAAATTTGTTCATTATTATTATTATGAAATTAAATATATAATATCTCATTTTTCGCAATTATTAAATATTTTCAAGTCCAAAATTGAAAATGTTCTCGTACTTCAGGGTTTCATTTGAAAATTTTCAACCTTGAGTCTCTCACTTGTCTTACTTTGCACATTTTCCATTCACAAGTTATCCTTGTCAATGGTTAATGCTTCTTCATAGCTATTTTCTTAGCATGGACTTATTTTTTTCAACACCCACATTCAGGATGCGTTTAGAAGCATTTAGAATGCCTCATTGTTGAATAATTTAATTTTGAAGCCTCAAGTTTGAAAGTGTTCGGGTTTGTAAGCTTATAAGTTTAAAAATATTCATTTGTAAGCACTTGAAATGTAGAATTATTCAATTTTTATCACTGGAAACTTTTTAAATTATTAGAATGTTGTATTACGTTCTTCGGTTAAATCTTTTTAATTGACAGCTTCTAAACAAAGATTTTTAAATTCTGTAAGGCTTTCAATTTGAAAAAAAGACAAAAGTGATTCTTGTTAGGAGATTTTCTAATTTTCCAGGCTTGAAATTCTTACTTATTTAATTTTATAGGCTACTATTTTGAAATTTTCAGAATTTTTAATTTTAATTTAAAACAGTGTGTAATTTTGAAGTCGGTAGAATAAAACGTATTTAAATTAGATCAAACTCCCAATTTCAAATAAATATTTGTAATGTCAATCAACAAAGGTGAAAGAGATTAGGTGCGTAAACAATTTTTTTTATTTGAAGGTGAGGTATTATGTTTACAAATTTCAGAATATTTCCTTCTAGCTTTGCTAATTCATAGAATATAAAAAAAATTATAAAATCATTTTCAACGTATCTGGGCGTAAATAAAACCTCTTTGCTTAACTTTGTGCAAACTACTATCAGGAGGCAATATTTTGAAAATGAAAGCAGGCTTATGGGGTTAAAAAAAAAAAAATTTTCAGGAAATATTATTGTTGCGTGAATTATCAATTTTACGAGGAACACGACAACAATTTCAAACTCGATTCTTTGGACCACACTTCTACATATGCAATTGACCTTGAACTTCGCAAACTTACTTTAGTATATCCAAAGTTTATTTTTATTCAAAAAATTATTGTCCATCCCTGGAAGAAGTATGAAGGTACAGAACATTGAATTAATGGTGTGCAGGATTGCGGCTTACACGATCTACTCTAAAATGAAGTAGGATTCTGCTAAATCGGCCTACTGGAATTTCCCTGGTTTCATCCTTTGTCAATAGAGTGATCGTGCCACTTTCCATGTTTATTTTTGCCCGTGTTCTACCAGTCTGTCTACCTTGACTTGAATATATTCCAGCGAACACATTACTTTTCTCCAATATTGCAAAGACGTCACCATTAGATGTTGATAATACAATTTGTTCCTGGATTGGCATAGGCCCATAGACACTTTTATGCTCAAGTAATCTAATTCGCTTATCGGTTGGAAAAGTGTATCTTCGAAGTTCGAATACCAGGCTCGGATTCTTATAGGAAGTAACCCGAATAAATTCAAGCTGATCAAGTTCATACTGTTGTCCGTCAGAAGATTCAATCTTGGTAGGTGGAGCCATGAACCTGGCAGGAGGAGACTTTGACCTGGCATGAAGAGGAGGCTCGGCAAGAGAAGGAGACTTTGTTGGAGAATGAGGTCCGGCTGAAGAAAGAGTCCTATCAGGAGAAAGATGTCTGCCTGATGAATTAGAAGATTCGGAACGAGGAACACCGGGAATTGGCTTACCATTAGGTAGACACTCAAAATGTAAACTTAACTCTGCAAACAGAAACAAAGGAGTTTTTTTTAAGTATGAAGGTATATCATGGAAAACTGGTGACAAAATGGCAAACCAAGACTGAGGATATAGAGGAAGAATTATACGAGGAAACGTCTTGAAAGCTAGACCCGCAATATTCAGGGAATAATACCCGGGAAGGATGTTGGAAAACGTGTATGTCGAATTTGGATAAGTAAGATATTGTTGAGACGTTATTTGACGCAGTGTTTATTAAACTTTCCAACAGTTGCTCAAAAAATATTATATATTATTAATATATTCACCAATAGAATTAAGGATGACCATCAAAGTGAAGACCAGAGTATAAACGAACCCCATTTTTTTCAAATCAAGGAAAAACTTATGATAAGCGTTACTGAAGAATTTTGTTAACAGTATTTCAAATGAATATTCTGATGCTTTATTGAAGTATATGTACGGTATTCTAATCGTTATCTGATAGGCTCCAGGCAGCAAGTTTGTTCTTCTGAGGTAGTGATATATGATTCATACTATGGAATAAAATTCGGTTACCTCAATCGTGTATTGTTTGGGAAGAGTAAAGAGATTTTTTTTTAATATTGTTCCAATAAAAATATCTGAAAATTATTTAGAACATTTGAAAATATTATAAAAATCACTTGTAATGTGTCTAGTAAGGTTCAAAGACAAAAAAAAGCTTGGTGGGCTGATCGAGATATACAATTATCTCATAAGGGTCTCATGAAAGGGGTTATTATGGCGACGTTTATTTGTTTTTCAGCAAAAATTGTTAAATAATTTTTCAATGGCTCTAAAACACATTATTATCTTTGACTAGGTACTATAGAGGAAAATGAACAAAGCTTTGGTTTAAAATATTTGATTTCGAAGAAATTGTGCCCCAACAAAGGAAGTCAGCTATGTCACTTTTCACGAAGCTTCAGTTTTAAGGTATTTGTCGTTATTGATAGTATCCTTATCACGAAAAGCTTATTATTCCCGAAAAAAAATTGGAAACATACAACAATATTATTCAGTGAAGAAATTTGATCTTTGGCAGAGTTTTTGATTCTCATGATTTTACGAGAGTTTAACCGATGTCTTATAAAATTTCAAAAAATGGTCGGAATTTGAAGATTTCAGAGGATATTGATAAATTTAACGAATTTCAAAACAATTTCAAGAATTTCATGTAGCTTCACAGATTACAAATATAACCTCGAAATTAATTCTAAATGACATTTTCAAGGTTAAAGAAAATCGTTATCAATTTGCCAAAATTTGCTATTTTTGGTAATTTTTTTTGCTTGAAAAGCAGTAAAAGGTTACATTATTCCGATCATGACATCAGCTCACATCTGCCATTTTAAAACAGAACAGAGGGATCAGAAAACTCTAAATAAATTCAGATAAGTACTTCTAATTACTTGAATTACTAATTAATTATTTGACTTGATATGTGGGTTAAGGTAGTCCTACAAAATGCATTATTTGTTTTTCGTCATCATGTAGCTTCCTAAAATCGTTAATGGACCCAAAAAATGATAGTCAATGAATTCGAGCAAAATCGGTTAATAAAAAGGCGTGCCTCCAGAACTTTGAGTTTTCCACTCAATTAACATTGAGAAAAGTGCACTTTTGAAAATATGCAAGTCTTCTTATTGTTTTACTAGAGTTAAAAATGTTACGCCTTCGCGTTATTTTATTATATTTTTATATTTTTAAGTTTTTCCATTCAAGTAACCTTTTTCTAATTACTATATACAGTCCTAAATAAATTTATACATTTTGAATATGATATTAGCTGTTTTTTGATTGTGAAATTTGTAAAATTTCAGTAGTAACTCGTTAATTTTCAGAAATGTTGATTCAAAGAAGCAACAAAGTATCTTTTGCGTCATTAAAAAGCTATGAAATAAAAATAAACTTCCTCAGACACTCAAGTTCATCCTTATTCAAGGTGAATAATTTTTACAGTGTTTGCTCAATAATTGCAATTTTCTATGGCAAATCAGAAAAATGTACAATCGAAGACAATTTTGAAAATCGAAAATAGAACTCTGAGAAAAAAGGTGGCGCGTGAAGACCTTGTATGTGTATTACTCACTTGAAGTACATTGATACATTATCATTTTAAGATAACAAAAAATCTTATTTTTTTAACTTGAACTAATTTTTATTTATTTAAAAGAATTATTATCCCATAATATCACAAATTATTAGTATTTGATTAATGTTATGACCTAATTAATAACTTCAAACACCTATTTCTGAACGAATTCGTGAATTTAATTGTTATAATTGAATTAATAAACAACAAATAGATAACTAAAATCAAAAATCAAAAAAATAATAATTTTAATTAATTCGCGATAGTATAAGATAATAAATTGTTTAAACAACCATTATTTCGCGATATTAAAGGATAATAAATTTTTGAAGCGATGAGAATTAGCTTGGAAAAACCTTGAATAAGCCTCAACTTTTAATATTTGTTTCAAAAACTAGCAATAAAGTACGATTTCCTAGATTTTTTTGTTTAAAAGTTTGACTTAAATATCAGTAGATTGTTTGAACAATAAATGAACCATTGAAATGATAATATGCACTCTCCGAATCAAATAAATAGACCATGGTATTAAAAAAATACCAATAATTCGCTATATTCATTAGAAATCAAACTGTCAAGAATTTTGGTTTGAATAATGAAAAATTAATTAAAAAATGTATATAATTTTGTACTTTATTCATACATTAGGATCTATAAAAAACGAGGAAAAAGAAATCACTGAGGCTAATATGCCGCAACATCCTTATTGGACGTGCATGGGATATTTTTTGGGGCAAAAAGAAAGATGGTCAGGAGGATTGGAATTGAAAAGTAATTTTAGCTTTTTTTGATATGTTTTCATTTCTGAAAATGGACCCTGCTCTACCGATAACCTGCTTACCCTCATTTATACGCCTATCTAACTCCCTATCTATTTTTCCGTCGCTAGTGAATAGGCTACCCAGATATACGTACTTGTCAACTTGTTCCAATCTCTCATCATTTAAGAAAATGTTGCACATTGTTTTCTCAGTTTTTCCTTCAAGCACCATGATTTTTGTTTTATTTACGTTAAATTTAAGGCACATGTTCTTCATGCTTGTATTAGGTTTATTCAACATTATTTGCAAGTCCTCGATTGATTTTGCCATAATAATCTTATCATCTGCGAAATCTAACCCACGTACCTTTACTTTTTCAAGATCTACACCTTCTTCGTCGAAGAGGGCCATTCTTAGACACTTATCCATAAATATGATAAATAGCCATGAGGACATAACGCATCCTTGTTTCACGCCTTGTATAATATCGAACGATTTACTCAGTTTCCCATTCACTATTACACTCGCTTTACTACCTGTATATATTGTTTTTATTGCTTGTAGGAGCCCTCCATTGACTTCGTAATCTTTCAGGACTTCCCAAAGTTTACTTTTATTTACCTTGTCAAGTGCTTTTTCTAGGTCAACAAATGCACAGAAAACATTCTTTCCCACTCTCAAGCTTTATTCAGTGATCTGTCTTAAGCTAAATATTTTATCTAAACATGATCTTCCTGGCATAAATCCACTTTGTACTTCCCATATCTTTTCTTCTGTAATTTTCATTACCCTATCAATAAGTATGTTTGAGTATATTTTAATTACGGTACTTAATAAGCTGATGCCTCTGTAATTATTGCAGTTATTATTATTATTAACTTCTTAATTATATCTCTAACCTCAGTTAAACAGACTTTTTTAAATGGGTTTTCTAATGCATTATGTTCTATGTCGCAGTTCTATTGCCCTGTATCTTCACCTCCTGATATTCTTTGAAGGAGTGTTTTAAAGCGTCTACCCGTCTCTATCATATAGCTGACAAACTCTGTACTTATGACTCTTGTATCTTTAACTAGTTCTCTTAGTCTTGCATACGCAATAACGAAGTCAATTATACTGCGGTTATTTTCCTTACACCAGGTGTACGTGTGGATCATTTTATGTCGAAACCAAGTATTTGTAATGAATATGCCCTTTTCTAAGCATAAGCTAACTAATTTTTCCCCGTTATAATTTTTTCTTGTTGGATCCCCAAACTTACCTAGCACCCTTTCTGTATATGTATCCTGACGTTGGACGCCGACTCATCCGTTAATATCTCCTAGCAGAATTATGCTTTCACCTTGATCGCAAGTACTTATTGTATCATTTAGAGTGTCCCAGAAGGCGTCTTTGACTTCTCTCGGATCGCTATCAACTGGGCCGTAGCACGCTGTGATGAATAATCTTCTGATTTCTACCTTGATTCTAGTCCACAACAATCTGGGAGATACAAAATCATGATCTTTGAGATCTTGCTTTTCCATTCATAATCAAACAGACCCCTTGACTATTATGTGATTCACTATCTGCTCCAGAACATATTTCAAAACCGCCTTTTAATAACCCATTTTCTATGTTTCTACTTTCACAACCCTTTTTCTTCGTCTCAGGTACACATAGAATATATAGTTTCCTCACGTACAAAGTTTCTCGTAGTTCTCTCACCTCAAGTTCATTCACTCCTCTAGCATTCCAAACACCCAGTCTCCATTCATCGCCTGAAACTCGACCTTTGCGTTACCGTCACAGTTTCAGTCAATTCCGAGGCTATTTTATTGTTTGTATTATTCATTATTCAGATTGTACACCCAACTACCACCTTCATGCGCGAAATTTGTTTTTCAAGTCGAAATCATGTCCAAGTTAAGTAGTCATTCGTCGTACGGTGGAGACCCTAGTTTTCACTTCAGTCCCACAAAAACTTCTGTTACTGGACGGGGGCGGGGCAGGGAATGGAAACCTAGAATCTTGCAATATCGCATCAAGGGAATCGTCATCAGTTTATTTTTCGAACTTTTAACCACTCTAAAGTTCCATCGAATACGTCAAAATAATTCAAATCACCAGAATTGTATATAAATTTAATTATTTTTGTTTATCTTTTGAATTTTTCACCAAATGTACGAATAAAGTGTTTTTTTTACAATATGATTTATAATATAGAAAGAGGATGATCCCCCCCCCCCCGGGTAATCAAAATAGTTCACTTCATGAAAATCGCAAACATCACGTAAAGTTGAAAAGCTCAGGTTTATTTCATCTCTAAGATTATTAGTACTTAAGATACTCATCTGGAAAAGCTTCCGCCATCAGTTCGCTTTTTGTCTTCCAAGATTCCTGCCATTTGACGTCGATTGAAATTTTTTTTTTCAAATAAATTATAGTTTATTTGGTTCGGGATTGTTTCATGTTTCTTTCTTCTTTTTTTTGTCTCTTAGAGTTGACGGTTATTTTAACTTTGAAATCCGTTCAAATACTCTGAGGAAGATTTTAAAATATCTCTTCTAGAATTTATTTAAACAGTTGAAACTCCCTTTCAAACTACTCCAAACCAGTCTAATTCTTCAAAAAATTTTGAAATACTTCCATATTATGAAAATAAGCTGAAAATTTATTTAAATTATTATAAAAATTTCGCGGAAGTCTATGAAATCCCTTAAAACACCTCAAAATGTCAAAATTTCTTCAAAATATTTTCTAGTCTTTCCAAATTACTACAATTGATTGAAAATTTCTTCCAATCTAATGCACCTTGACTCTTCCAAGACCCTCCACTTACTGTAGTCCACCCGCCCACACCAGAGGAGGTCGAGGCAGTTTGGAGAGAAGTCTACGAAGTCCAGCATCCACTAAAACAATACTCAAAGAATATAAATAGCTTCAAGGAGCTGTGCAGGGCCCTCATAACACTTGAGGAGGAATGCCCAACGTATTAAGAGGCATGAAAAACTATTCCTCTCCGGGACCAGATGGTATCAAGACCTTCTGGTGGAAGAAGCTTCCTTCAACCCACCAGCATCTGGCCCGCATTTTCACCTTATATCTAAAGTCGGAAAAGCTTATACCGGAGTGGTTGTTGCAAGGGCGCACAGTGCTTCTGCCGAAGACAGGCAACTTAGCTAATCCTAATAATTACAGGCCAATAACTTGTCTGAACACACTGTATAAGATCTTCACAGCTATCCTAAATGATAGGATTGTTCAGACAATTGGACCTGTGTGGCGAGAGACATACGAACAACGCGGGTCAAAGATAGGCATAGCAGGATGTCGGGAGAACCTGCTCATCGATAGATGTGCCTGGAAAGACGCAGCATCCTATCAGCGTTACAAATCTATGGCCTGGATTGATTACCGGAAAGCTTTCGATTCAACCTTCCATAAACTTATCATCTGTCTGTTGGAAAGATTGAAGGTTCATCCACACATCGTGAGGTGAATAGAGAGATTAATGCCGCTTTGGAAAACCAGATGTACTATCTCATCTGGAAAACATCGTGTGATTACTAGCAATGTCACCTTTCAGATATCTGCGACAAACATGCTTGCCGTCCCAGTTGTTCTCTATTCATTTGGAGTAGTTCCATTGACGAAGGACGAGCTCAGATCCCTTGATATCGGTACGCGAAAGGTTTTGCACATGAACAAAAGCATGCACCTTAAGTCTTCTGTTCCGCGACGTCTCATCTCACGCCGCCTAGGTGGTCGCGGAATACTGAATCTTGAATCTCTTCACAGCAGGAATATTCTGGGTATAGCACATATAGTCGCAAATGGACAAGACCCTCTTCTTAAAATGGTCAGAAAACACGAAGAAGTGGGCAAAAAGGCGTTTCTGTACAAAGCAGCGGAGGATACTGCTGAAACACTCGGCCTTGACTTCAATATCAGGGGTGAGCAAAATGCATCAAATCTTTTCCATCTTGAATACTCACTCCTAAAGGGCAGGATTAAGAAAGCATAGGAGAAAAACTTCCGCGAACAGCTCCTCGACAAGAGGATGCACGGCATCTGCCGCAGGAATGTGAAAGACAAGTCGATGTCGTATGAGCTAACGCTTGCTTTCCTTAAATCACCCGGATTTGAGTCGGAGACGGAGGGTTTGATTTTGGCATGTCAAGACGGTGTCATTTCCACTCTCGCATACCGTCGCCATATTTTGAGCCAAGACATTCCCGATGATAGCTGCAGAGCGTCTTATGCACACTTCGAGCATCTAGGACACATACTATCTAGTTGCCACACTCATGCGGGAACGACCTACATCCAAAGGCACAACGCGGCACTAAGAGTGCTTTATTACCATCTCTGTCACTCTTACGGCATTAGCCCAAACACCTCTCCGCTAAACGCTCCTAGAGAAATAGAGTCAATTGTCGAAAATGAGAAGTGCCGCATATACTGGAACTTCATATTCTCGACAATTGTTTCTGTTGTCCACTCAAAGCCTGACATAGTTCTCCTTGACTTCGAGAAAAGAACCATGTTCGTCATCAAATTTTTGGCAGCAGCTGACAAAAACGTCATAGCCAAGGAGAAAGAAAAAAAAGACAGGTATAAAGAGCTTATAAGGGAGTTGCGACGGTTATACCGTATATATTCTGTTAAGCTAATCGTCTTGATCATCGGCGCCCGCTACCGGCGAAATCCTGCGTTTGTCCTTATAACAAACTTTTAACTCTATACATTTATAATTTTTAGAATCCTTAATTTTATTTTGAAAGAGCGTCTAATTTGGAAGTCGGTGAAATAAAACGTATTCAAAGTAAATCAAACTCAGGTCCGTCCACTCAGCGCCGCCACCAAGGAAAAATGAAAAATGGAATACGCCATATTTTTTTGCTTTTTTTTGCAAATTTTATGCTCAAAAAAAAAATTTTTTGCTCTTCAAACTTCCGAAATAAGGGTGGCGGCGCTAGCACGACATCCCCTCAGCGCCGCCACCTATGAAAACTGACTAAAAATTATTATAATGAAATAAACAATTAGGGTAGATTTTTTTGATTTTTTTTTGCTCTAAGAAAACATATAATACGTGTTCCAAAAAACTACCCCTAAGTCATACATACCCACCCCTCGTGACCAAAAATTATATGAAAGTGTAAAAACAACCTTGAACATCGTAAAGATGATTCAGAACTCTGAATGAATTATTTAAGACTTAAAAATTTACCCCTTTTATAATTTCCAACCAAAAACTACCCTTCCACGTAAATTTATGTAGCGGAACTCACATATACTTATAAAACGCATCAAAAAGAATAATTTTCATAAAACACAGTTGGCTGGAATTTTTTGCTCCTTTTTTGCGCTCTTAAGACATATAATACGTGTTTTTAAAAAACTACCCCTAAGTCATACATACCCACCCTCGTGACCAAAAATGTTCTGAAAGTGTAAAGACAACCTTGAACAACGTAAAGATTATTCAGAACTCTAAATTATTTATTATTCAAAACTTTAAAATTCACCCCTTTCATAATTTCACCTAAAAACTACCCCTCTACGTAAATTTATGTAGCGCAACTCACATATACTTATAAAACGCATAAAAAACAATAATATTCATAAAACACAGTTGGCCTGAATTTTTTTCTCTTTTTTGGTTCTCCGATGACATATAATACGTGTCCCAAAAAACTACCCCTAAGTCATACATACCCACCCTCGTGACCAAAAATGTTCTGAAAATGTAAAGACAACCTTGAACAACGTAAAGATGATTCAGAACTCTGAATGAATTATTTAAGACTTAAAAATTTACCCCTTTTATAATTTCCAACCAAAAACTACCCTTCCACGTAAATTTATGTAGCGGAACTCACATATACTTAGAAAACGCATCATAAAGAATAATTTTCATAAAACCCTGTTAGGGGAGACTTATTTTTTTTTTGCTCTGCGATGGGCAATATAAAATGTCATAAAAAAACTACCCCTGAGTGAAACGTATCAACATCTCGTAACTGAAAATTTCCTGAAAATATGTTCAAACAATATAAAGATGGTTCAGACCTTTGAGTTGACTAATTCCTTGTTGGAAATTCATGAGTTCTGTAACCTACCCCGTAAGTATTAATTAACGTTTGCGTTGAATTTAATTAAGTTAAAAAAAAACTGTACAATCTACTGAAGTTTCAGTGCCCTAGACAATACTTTTCTACACCAGTGTGTACATCATTACAGGTAAGAATTTTTTACATACTATATTTAGCTGCAAATATTTATTCAAATGTTGAAACTATCGTTAATTATTATATTGAAGTTGAAGCAGAATTCAAACTTCGAGAGTTTTAGATTATTGAAGTACTTGAATAATAGATTCCCGATATTTTTCTCCACGAAATTAAAGTGTCGGAATTTATAAATTAAAAGTTTTTAATTTCTGAAAAGATATTTTCCCTTTGCTCCGGTGGGTATCGAACCTCACGTCTTGTGATTGCCGGTCGGGTGCTTTAAGTACTAGGCTACTAGAGACATCGAAGGCAGATACTTTTTTTATATATACGCTTTTCATAGCAAGTAGTTATGTTTTGAATA
This sequence comes from Andricus curvator, assembly GCA_932195095.1. Classification (NCBI taxonomy): domain Eukaryota; kingdom Metazoa; phylum Arthropoda; class Insecta; order Hymenoptera; family Cynipidae; genus Andricus; species Andricus curvator. The sequence goes on along the minus strand of CAKNYM010052750.1, from coordinate 171,450 downwards.
CAATTTAAATTAGACGGAATCTGTATTATCATCGAAAAAATGAAAAGCGTGTATCTGAAGAAAGTATCTGCCTTCGATCTGACTAGTAGCTTAGTGGTTAAAGCACCCGAGCTGCAATCGGGAGACGTAAGGTTCGATTCCCCCGGAGCGAAGGAGAAGGATCTTTTTTCAAAAATTGAACATTTTTAATTTATAAATTTGGAACTCCATATAGTCTGAAAAGACGTTAAGAATTTCTCTTATTTAAGGAGTTACCTTAGATCGATATGGCTCATTTCCATTTTCACAGTAAGTGAATGATATCTACACATGATCGATCGATTCCTTCTAAAGTATCGGATTTTGTTGCTAGTCAAATTTCAAGTTACAGATCATTTTTCTACGCGATTAATAGGTTCCCAATTTTTTGCTCCTTGAAATTGAAGTACTAGATTTTTTTCCTCTTCGAATTCAAAGTTCAAAAATTATTCGGCTACACGAATAATAGATTCCATTTTTTTGCTATTCGAAAATAACAAATTTTTTCGAATATTATCGTTTTTGATGCGTTTCATATAAGTATATGTAAGTTCCCCTAGATAAATTCACGTGGAAGGGTAGCTTTCGGGGGAAATTATGGAAGGGCTCTAGATCATCTTTACGTTGCTTAACGTTGTTTTGACACTTTTAGAACATTGTTGATCACGAGGGGCAGATATGTATAACTTAGGGGTAGTTTTTGAAAAACACGTATTATATGTCTTAAGAGCGCAAAAAAGGAGCAAAAAATTCCAGCCAACTGTGTTTCATGAAAATTATTCTTTTTGATGCGTTTTATAAGTATATGTGAGTTCCGCTACATAAATTCACGTGGAAGGGTAGTTTTTGGTTGGAAATTATAAAAGGGGTAAATTTTTAAGTCTTAAATAATTCATTCAGAGTTCTGAATCATCTTTACGTTGTTCAAGGTTGTTTTTACACTTTCATATCATTTTTGATCACGAGGGGTGGGTATGTATGACTTAGGGGTAGTTTATTGGGACACGTATTATATGTAATCGGAGAGCCAAAAAAGAGCAAAAAATTCCCGCCAACTGTGTTTTATGAATATTATTGTTTTTGATGCG
>CAKNYM010052750.1:151143-170334 GCA_932195095.1 Andricus curvator | reverse complement strand
CTGAATAATCTTTACGTTGTTCAAGGTTGTCTTTACACTTTCAGAACGTTTTTGGTCACGAGGGTGTGTATGTATGACTTAGGGGTAGTTTTTTGGAACACGTATTATGTATTTTCTTAGAGCAAAAAAAAAGCAAAAAAATCTACCCTAATCGTTTATTTCATTATAATAATTTTTAGTCAGTTTTCATAGGTGGCGGCGCTGAGGGGATGTCGTGCTAGCGCCGCCACCCTTATTTCGGAAGTTTGAAAAGCAAAAAATTTTTTTTTTGAGCATAAAATTTGCAAAAAAAAAGCAAAAAAATATGGCGTATTCCATTTTTCATTTTTCCTTGGTGGCGGCGCTAAGTGGTCGGACCTATCAAACTCCCAATTTTGAATGCATTATTATTTTGAATTTAGAATTGAGAAATTTTAAATGTTTTGATTTTTAGTTTAGATGATTCGAAAACAGAAGAGTTTTGTGTCGGGTTTACTGTCACCTTTTATCGAATTTCACAGCGTTTCTGTGGAATTATTTGTAATGCCAATCACCTAAGGTAAAATAGATTAAGAATGTAAATAATTATATTTTTTTGTTCGGACGTGAGGTAACCTATTTACAAGTTACATAATATTTTCTTCTGGGTTTGCTAATTCGCGAAATATAAATGACAACTTCTAGTCCAATTAGTCCAGGCGCTAATAACATTTCTGTATGCACTTAGGGGACACCGATACACCTTTGTTTAAAAAGTCAAACAAAGTCTTATGACGACGAATATCTTGGTTATTTTTTTAACATCCTGGACAGCTCTTATTCAACCAATTTTGATTAACTATTTCATTATTTATTACGAAGTTTCTTGTCGTACCGAAATTCGTTATGAGTAGTATAATAGTATTCATCAGCTTGGCTAGTCGTCCCGAATTTCCAGGCAGACTACACCATCCCCTTTTCCAACTTCCCCAATTTTTCAGTTCGACTATATTCAGCCTATTTATCAACAAAACAATTATAAATCATTTTTAGCATCTCTGAGCGCAAATGAATCCTTTTTGCTCAATTTTGTGAAAACTATCATAAGCCAATATTTTTAAAATGGAAGCAGGCTTAGTCAGGTGTAGAATTTCAGAGTAGGGTTAACAAGTTGATAAGTTACAAAACTTTAAAATATCGCAAAAGGCTAATTTATAAATGATGTGGTGGTTTTTGAGGGTGAACTAAATACTCTTACGGGCTTGACAATTAAAATTTATTGTTGATTCGTTTTCTGTAAAGTATTTTCAATATGTGGCCTTAATAACAAATTGTTACATCTTTTTTGCACATTTTTAAAAGTGAAATTTTTTACAATGTTAATTTAATGGAAAACTTGAGAGGCTGCGAGGCACGTCTTTTTACTGATCGATGCGTTTCAAATGTTCAGGGAATATTATTTTTGCGTAGATTACCAATTTTGCGAGGGGCCTGACAATAATTTTAAATTCGATTCTTTGGACCACACGTCTACATATATAATCGACTTAAAACTTCACGTGTACATACGCATGTAACGTGCGTGATATTTTCAAATCCGATTTTCTCGCCAACGGGTGGTCCATCTTATTACTTTATTATATTCTAAGTTTATTTTTATTTAAAAAATTATTGTCTATTTCTAGGAGAAGTATACACTGTTAAAAATTCCCGCATAAAACTTCCACTAAATGTATTGTAAGTTTATCTCCGAAATGTAGGGTAACGCTACAACGCTACAATGCAGCGATATAAACGCTACAGTACATGTATTGGAATTCTCGACGGTGACTTCACGATTTACGACGCTTACAATACATGTATTGCAATTTCGGCATTCCAATACCGTGTTTGCAATTTTGCCTTACGCTTGTATTGTAGAAGTGTTGGAGAATTCCAAACATTTTTAACAGTATACATTTAAAAAAAATTGGATTAATGGTGTGTAAGATTGTGGTTCACACGCTCTACTCTATAATGAAGTTGGATTTTGCTAGATCGGCCTACTGGAATATCCCTTGTTTCATCTTTTGTCAATAGAGTGATCGTGCCACTTTCCATGTTTATTTTTAAACGTATTCTACCAGCCCTTCTACCTACACATGAATATATTCCAGTAAAGACATTACTTTTCTCCAATATTGCAAAGACGTCACGATTAGATGTTGATAATACAATTTGTTCCTGGAGTGGTATAGGCACAAATACATTTTGATGCTCAAGTAATCTAATTCGCTTATCCGTTGGAAAAGTATATCTTTGAAGTGAAAATACCAGGCTCGGATTCTTATAGGAAGTAAGCCTAATAAATTCAAGCTGGTCAAGTTCATATTGATGTCCGTCAGAAGAATCAATCTTGGTAGGTGGAGCGATGAACCTGGCAGGAGGTGACCTGGACCTGGAATGAAGAGGAGACTCGGCAGGAGAAGGAGACCTCGCTGGATAATAAGGTCTGGCTGAAGAAAGAGACCTATCAGGGGAAAGATGTCTGCCTGATGAATAAGAAGATTCGGAACGAGGAACACCGGGAATAGGCTCACCATTAGGTAGACACTCAAACTGTAAACTGAACTCTGCAAACAGAAACAAAGGAGTTTTTTTCAAAGTATGTAGGTATATCATGAAATCCTGATGGCAAAGCAAGACTAAAGATATATAGGACAGATTGTAGTAGGAAACGTCCTGAAAGCTAGACCCGCCATATTCAGGGAAAATTACGCGGGGAGGATCCTAGAGAAGTTGTATGTCAAATTTAGTTTCGAAATATAATGCACTTTTATATACTTTTTATGTAGTCTATAGACTACATTTGGAAATCGTAGGTACGACTAGCGGAAGAACTTTTAAAAACCACTGATCTTGGAAACTATATTAAATTCCGCGTCAAGTGGTCCCTAAAAGAGATATTTTTCACCCTTTGATGACAATATAACACCTAAAAAGTTTTATAAAATGCTACAATTCTTATAATTTTGTATCTCAACTTCAACTCTTTGCAAGACCAAGCAAAGTTGTAGCAGAAATTTGAAATTTCTACCACACTGTCTTTGAAGTCTTATCTTTAATTGAAGTCAATAAAACTAACTTTTTAGTCTGATCTCGAAAACCTGTGAAGGTTTTTCAAGTTTTATCTGGATAAGTAAGATATTCTTAAGACGTCATAGACTGTATGGATGCAGAGTTTAGTAAGCTTTCTTATGGTTTTTCAAGGAATAATGTATATTATTATATTCACCAATATAATTGAGGATGATCATCAAAGTATATACCAGAGTATAAACGATCCCCATTTTTTCAAATCAAGGAAGAACTTATTATATGCGTTACTGAAGAATCTTGTTAACACGATAACTGATGAATATTCTGATGTTTCATTGAGGTACATGTACGATATCTTAATCCTTATCTCATAGGCTACATGCAGCAAGTTTGTACTTCTGAAGTAATTATATATGATCTCTGTTAAAGTAGTACATAATGGATTTCTCATATCTTATTTGTGGGTAAATTCTGCCATCGTTATCATCCGGAAAAAATTGTAAATATGATTATAATTTAATTTATTATAATTGGTTCTTAAATTTGTTTAAAACTTAACTCATTCGTAAATTATATTGCCATAATAAATTTTTTGATTTTATAAATGAAAAGAAAAGTTATTTCTAAAATAAATTGTGATTTGTTCGTTATAACATGTATATGAGTATATCAATTTCAATTCAATAAATGAAATTTAGGACAAATGAAAAATATGAAAAAATGCATTGAATTCGGTAAGTTTGAAATCAGTTTACAAAATTCTAGGAAATTTAGAAGAATTTGATGAAGTTCCGACCTCAAGATGAATTAAACTGCTAAAAGTTCTCAAATCCTCTACAATTTTTTGAAGTTCCTTTAAATTATTATAATCTCTTGGAAATGCCTTGGAGTCTTTTCAAATTCCTTAAATATGTGTTTGAAATATTTTTGAATTACTTGAAAGTTGAAACTTTTTAAAGCTTTCGAAAATGCCTTGGAATCTTCTGAAATACTCAAAAATGTTTCAAATCCTCTGAAATCAATTGAATTACTGAAATCAAATGCAAAATCCTTCAAATCTGAAAGAAAACTCGAAAAGTTTTTAAATACTCTAATTCTACTACGTAGTCTCGTCCTCTAGGTGAAATATTGTAGTAACGTTAGTTGTTTGGACCAATCCACAGATTTTATAGCTCGCGGCAAAAAAAGGAACTTTTCTCATTCCCTACTGGATGTCATGCCGCTTTCCACTCGTTGCTGATTTCGTTATGTTTTTCTGTGCGGTCCATGACACACGCGAAAATTTTATCACGTAAAAAATTGTTATTTAGACGTATTATTTGAAGATGAGTTCCCGTTCTGAAGAATCGGAACGATTTAGTAGGACAAGAACTCGTAGTGTTGAAAAAGAAAATGAGGAATTGTGGCGCGAAATAAAGCGGCTTAAGGAGAAAAAGAAAAGGAGTCACTCGTCTCATCGAGATTCACCGACAAACTATCGAGAAAAGCGACGACGTAATTCGTCTACTCGAGGAAGAAAGGACGAAAAGCATGCCTTCGGTAGCAACGGTGCTCTGCGAACGCATCGACGTTCGTCACATCGTGGCCGGAGCTTATCTAGATCTCCACAAATTTATAGAAAGGAAAAGCTCCATAACCGCTTTGGTAGAGAGAGTAGAGTGCGTCTCGATAGAAAGCCGTCCTACTCTAACTCTACTCTCAGATCAAATTGAGGTTGCTGAAAAAAGCAGACTCCAGAGGTTGCACAGAAATCTGTGCTTGATCTTCTTGGTGAGGATCCTTCGCTTAACAAGTGCACTGGCCCTCCCATTCACGAAGCTTTGGCTGAGAGATGGACTCCAATTTAAAAGAAGGGTTTGTCCAAAGATGTAAGAAAGGAGCTCCTGACTAAGTACCTTCCGAGCAAAAATTGTCCATTACTTCAAGCTCCAAAACTGAACCCTGAAGTCAAACCTGGTATGAGTGCTACGTCTATGAAAAAGGACGCATACCAGATGCTCCCACAGAATCAACTAGGAATAGGCATCTCAGCGATGGGGATGGTTTCATCGCATGTTTAAGAAGTGGAGAAAGGCGATAAACGGAAGAATAGACTGGACAGTCCAAAGTTGATTGCAAATCTCGGAGATGCAGGCAGAATTCTGGCTGACCTACACCATTCTGTGTCAGTATCAAGGAGGCACTTTATTGAGCCTCATTTGAATTCTTCTGCTAAAATTATGGCCGCTGAAAGTGAGATTGACTCGTACCTCTTCGGTACAAGTTTCTCGGACCAATTGAAGTCCTTGGTCGCTGTAGTGAGGTCAAGCAAGGAGATAAGCAAACCTTCAACTTCTGGGACTTATCAACCGCCAAGGGACAACAACGCTGCATTCCGCTTCACAAATCATCGAAATAAGGGTCATTTAAACAGGCGAGCCCCCTCCAGGAAGCCTTACTAGAAATCACAACGCGAGGGCGAGAGAGGCAGACAGCCGTACCGACAGTATAGAATTCCATTTATTCAAAGAGTGAGCCAACTTTTTCCACCCCCAGATCCGAATTTCTCTACGGAAGAATTTCAAGATTGTTCAAATTCTATAAATGAACTTCTTAAGAAAGGGACAATTTCTCTATGTAAATCAGTGGTTCATTCTTAATTTGAAAAAACTTAACGAATGTATAGATCCTTCTCATTTCAAAATGGAGAATAGGAAACTGGCTACCTTTTGGTCTGTGCACTGCACCTTTCGTGTTTACTAAATTAACGAAAACCAGTTGTCCATAATTCAAGATCTAGAGGTCTATCTGTTATCTACCTAGATGATCTACATTTAATTTCCAAATCAGAAAGAGAATGTTTAAGAAATGTTCATGAAACCAGATCATTATTATAATCGTTAGGATTTATTTTGAATTTTGAAAAATTTCAGTTACAGCCATCTGTAATGTGTAAGTTCCTAGGTTTCATTTTAAATTCAAAAAATTTTCAACTTGAATTAACTGATAAAAAAAGAGAAAGTATTGTAAATCTAGCTTAAAAGTTTAGAAACAAGAAAAAGTGCAGTAAATTATGGTTCCTTGTACACTGAAAGATTACAGTGAGAAAAGTATTGAGTACTCAAAACCGCTCACGGAAACTTCGAGAAACCCATGAATTTGCCTGAAAATATCACCTCAGATCTCAATTGGTGGATTGAAAAAAGTCCAAAAGTAGTCAATCCCATAAGAGAGAATAATTTCCAACTTAAGATTTTCTCTTATGCTTGATTATCTAGTTGGAGGATTTGATGCGATAGAGGAAAATCACATGGATGGTGGAATCATCAAGAGAAAAAAGAGCCGCTACGCATCACCAGACTTTCTTCCTACCACTGCCGTACCACACACTTCAATTGCAGTTTTGACAATGATATCCCGTAACATAGTCCACGCGCCCTCTATATCTTCATTACTTATAAGCGCTTTCCAGGTTGCCCTATCTATACGCTCGTTTAACTTATTTTGAAACTCTATTCGCACTTCCGGCTTCTGTAAATTTTCAATCTTTATTCGTGTTTGTTTCGTTTTTTCTGTTTTCTTTCTTCTCCATCCCCGCCCTAAGTTTATTTTGGAGACTAAAAGGTGATGATCAGTATTGCATTCGGAACCCCTCATGACTCTTGTTTTTCTGACTAGTTCTCATAGTCTTTCATCAGCAATAACGAAGTCTATTACACTGCGTTTATTTCCTTGACACCAGGTATACGTGTGGATCATTTTATTTCGAAACCAAGTATTGGTAATAAATAGGCACTTTTCTAAGCATAAGCTAACTAATTTTTCCCCGTTATAATTTTTTTTTTTTAATCCCCAAAATTACCTAGCACCCTTTCTGTATCTGTATCCTGTCGTTGGACGCCGACCCATCCGTTCATATCTCTTAGCAGAATTATTCTTTCACCTTGATCGCAAGTACTTATTGTATCATTTGAAGTGTCCCAGAAGGCGTCTTTGACTTCTCTCGGATCGCTATCAACTGAGCCGTAGCACGCTATGATAAATCTTCTGATTCCTACCTCCATTCTAACCCACAGCAATCTGGGCGATACATATCCTTGATCTTTGAGATGCTGTATTGCTTTTTCATTCATAATTGAACCGACCCCTTGACTACCATGTGATTCACTATCCACTCCTGACCATATTTCAAAACCGCGTTTCAACACCCCATTATCTATGTTTCGACTTTCGCAACACTCTTTCTTCGTCTGAGGTACACACAAAATATCTAGTTTCTTTGCATGCATAGTTTCTCGTAGTTCTCTTACCTTAAGATCATTCACTCCTCTAGCATTCCAAACACCCAGTTTCCATTCATCGCCTGAAACTCGAACTTTAAGTTTACCGTGTGTATGCATTTCGTTAATCAAAGTTTCAGTCCATTCCGAAGCTACTTTATTGTTTGTTTTATTCATGTTTAGATTGTACACCCAACTATCACCTGTATGCGCGAAATTGGTTTTGCGAGCCGAAATCCTGTCATCAGTTTATTTTTCGAATTTTCAACCACTCTAAAGTTGCTTTGAATACCCCCCCCCCCCCACCCCGGCTTCATCATTACATGAGCCGCGGTAGACGAAATTAAATTGTTCGTGAACGGGAAAATAATTGCAAAAATAATCGCGCAAGAATAGATCAGAATATTGGAAGATTTGAATTTCATTTTTTAAAAATTTATGGTTCATTTGTTTTGGGATTGTTTCATGTTTCTTTTTTCTTTTTTTTTTCGTCTCTTAGAGTTGACGGTTATTTTCACTTTGAAATCTGTTAAAATACTCTCGGAAAATATAAAATATCTCTCCTAGATTTTTTTGTTCTTAAACTGTTGAAAATCCCTTTAAAAATACTCCAAAGCAGTCTAATTCTTCGAAATTCTTCAAAATACTTCCATATTATGAAAATAAACTGAAAATTTGTTCAAATTATTATAAATAGTCTAAAATCTTGAAAAATTCTATCAAGCTCTTGGAAATACTTTGGAGTATTTACAATTCTTTGATATATTTTGAAATTTCTGAATTCTTGTGAACTAATTCTTTGAAAAATTATCAAAATGATTACAAAAATTCCGCGAAAGTCTATGAAATCGTTTGAAAGACCTCAAAATGTCTAAATTTCTTCAAAATATTCTGTAGTATTTTCAACTTACTAAAATTAATTAAAATTTTTTTTTCAATATTCTAAAAAGAAAATGGAAAAATAAAAACGTCTTCAAATTAGATCAAACTCCCAATTTTAAATGCATTATACATTCTTATTTTTATAATATTTGAAATCAGAAGAGTTTTGTGTCCGGTTTACTGTCGCCTTTTATCGAATTTCACAGCGTTTCTGTGAAATTATTTGTAATGCCAATCACCTAAGGTGAAATAGATTAAGAGTGTAAATAATTATATTTTTTTGCTCGGAGGTGAGGTATCCTATTTACAAGTTACATAATATTTCCTTCTAGGTGTGCTAATTCGCGAAATATGAATGTCAACTTTTAATCCGATTAGTCCAGGCGCTACTAACATTTCTGTATGCATTTAGGGGACCCCGAGACACCTTTGTTTAAAAGGTCAAACAAAGTCCCGTGACTATGAATATCTTCGTTATTTTTAAAAAATCGTGGCTAGTCGTCCTGAATTTTCAGGCCGACTACTCTATCCCCTTTTTCAACTTCCCCAATTTTTCAGGACGTCTATATACAGCCTATCTATCAACAAAAAAATTATAAATCATTTTTAGCATCTCTGAGCGCAAATAAATCCTTTTTGCTTAACTTTGTGAAAACTATCAGGAGGCAATATTTTGAAAATGGAAGCAGGCTTAGTCCGGTTTAAAATTTCATAATAGGGTGAACAAGTTGATAAGTAAGTTACTAAACTGTAAAATATCGCAAACGTCTGATTTATAAATGACGTGGTGGTTTTTGAGGGTGACCTAAAGAATCGTATGTGTTCGAAAATTAAAATTTATTGTCGATTCGTTTTCTGTAAAGTAGTAAGTAGTAAGTATACCATTAAGCCATTTCCCTTTCAGGGTAGGCGTGATACTACCCGTCTCGGGTAGTGTTCCTAGTTGGATAGTTTTTTGTAGTAAATAACTACAAGTGTGGGCTCACCACACCCACGATGTGCCAACAGCATGCAGTATTCTCTAATGGTCACCCATCCAAGTACTAACCGCGCCCAACGCTGCTTGACTTCAGTGATCCAACGAGAACTGGTTTTTTCAGCGTGATATGGCTGTTGGCCATATACGTATTTTTAACATGTGGCCTTCATAATTTACATCTTTTTTGCACATTTCCAAAAGTGCAATTTTTTACAATGTTAATTTAATGGGAAACTTAAGAGGCTGCGAGGCACGTCTTTTTACTAATCGAGTCCTTCCAAATGTTCAGGGAATATTATTTTTGCGTAGATTACCAATTTTACGAGGGGCCATATTATTACTTTATTATATTCAAAGTTTATTTTTATTGTAAAAGTTATTGTCTATTTCTGGAAGAAGTATGAATCAGAAAAAAATTGAATTAATGGTGTGTAGGATTGTGGTTTACACGCTCTACTCTATAATTGAGTTGGATTTTGCTAAGTCGGCCTACTGGAATATCCCTTGTTTCATTATTTGTCAATACAGTGATCTTGCCACTTTCCATGTTTATTTTTGACCGTTTTCTACCAGAATTTTTTTTTAGACATGAATATATTCCAGCGAAGACATTACTATTCTCCAATATTGCAAATACGTCACCATTAGATGTTGATAATACAATTTGTTCCTGGTGTGGCATAGGCACAAATACATGTTGATGCTCAAGTAATCTAATTCGCTTATCCGTTGGAAAAGTATATCTTCGAAGTTCGAATACCAGGCTCGGATTCTTATAGGAAGTAAGCCGAATAAATTCAAGCTGGTCAAGTTCATACTGATGTCCGTCAGAAGAATCAATCTTGGTAGGTGGAGCCATGAACCTGGTAGGAAGTGACCTGGACCTGGCATGAAGAGGAGGCTCGGCAGGGGAAGGAGACTTCGTTGGAGAATAAGGTCTGGCTGCAGAAAGAGACCTATCATGGGAAAGATGTCTGCCTGATGAATAAGAAGATTCGGAACGAGTAACGCCGCGAATAGGCTCACCATTAGGTAGACACTCAAACTGTAAACTTAACTCTGCAAACAGAAACAAAGGAGTTTTTTTTTAATGTAGATATATCATGAAATCCTTGTGGCGAAATGGCAAAGCAAGACTGAAGATACAGAGGACAGAGAGTACTCGGAAACGTCTTAAAAGCTCGACCCGCAATATTCAGGGAACATTACTCGGGAAGGATCCTGGAAAAGTTTTATGTCGAATTTTGTTGCGAAATATAATCCGCTTTTATATACATAGACTCAGGGGGGTGCTTCCACTGTTCTAACATTTGTATATTCATTCTTAAAGAAAGACCATTAACGAATATTATCATCTTTGCAATAATCGATTAAGAATTTTTGGAATCAACTGAAGAAATTTTAGCAAACTGTCGCATTCTATTCTGCAAATATAAGTTAATAGTGTAGGACAAAACTTTTTTCCCATGTTCTGAACAAGAAAAGTAAAACTTGGGTTTAGACAAGTCATTCAAGACTAAGTCAAAAACATGACTTTGCTTGCAAAGCAGAGAAGACGAGTTTTAGATTGATTCTATAAAATCAAAGAGTTTAAAATTCGGGTGCTGAAGATTGTGATTTTGATCTAAAGTGATTAATTTTGCCACTGGACGGCTAGTTTGGGTTTGAAACACACTCTCGTAATTTGCAGAATAAAATAGTGTGGGTTTGCGATCAACGCAGTTTCTCTTTTTAAATTTTTGACAGATTTGTGCGGTAATGTAATACATTAAACAATGATTGTGTAAATGGCCCGGTGGAGTTTTCTATTAGCGTTTTTGTGTTTCTTTATCGCATTAATTATGCCGATGTGTATCGATCCGGGGTGCAAGTTAGGTTACAAAAGTGAATTTAGAGAACCCAAAGATCCCGAATATGAAAAAAAATTAATGTTTTCTTTGTTCCGAAAGACCTAGCTATTAGCGCTTTATGGCAGAAAACTTTTTGTTCATAAAAATTTTACCGTGAAAGCAGGCCAGTTCGTTTGCATAAACATTTTTTAAAGGAAAACATTCTCCACGAGAAAATCCTAAAAGGACATTACATTTTCAAAAATAGGAAAAAGAAACAATCCAAAAAAAGGTTGCCGATGGGATGTACATACTGTACCAATTTAGAAATCACACAGATACTTATCAAAAATAAGTTATGATACCCTCGTTGCCAATAAGCAAAGGTTTTCTGAGGAAGATGCCATATATAAAATATTCGCATAATTGTCTTATGTACCAATGAGTACTCTTGTGATAATCTTATGCTGAGTTTTTCTATTTAAAAATGTTTAACTTATGTTTCTTTCATTTTCTGATCATTTCTGATATCTTATTTGTGTATTCATTTCTGAATTTTTGATATTGATATTTTGAACGTTATCTTATATTTTGGGCTTTTCTTAGATCTGTAAAAATTTTTTGTAACATATGCGTTTTATGATGTTCTGGGTTAGTTTGAGATTTCCTTTTGGAAATTATGTTACTTGTCCTGGTAAACGAAAAGCTATAAAAATAAAAATCTTTCTCTTCTCTCTCTCTCTCTATCTCTCTCTCTCTGAAAAGTGGGATAGAACGATTTCTAAAATCCGGCATGCCTTGAGAATTTTCGTGTTAAAAAAGAAGGTTAGTTTGCCTCGGTACTTTGAATACTTCACCACGTAATTTTTGTCAGTGATATTTTCAGTTAAAATAATTGTTCTTTTTCAAAATAATTAAAAACAAAATGTCCAAAAATTTTTGAGAATATCTTTGTGATTTTCAACAGCGTTTCAATCGTTTTTGGAATATAAAGTGTGAATAATATTTGGATCAGATACTTACATACATCATACACAGGAAGTTGATCGATTACTATTTTTCTTTTTCTTTGAATCGAATTTTTAATATTTTTTAATCTTATTATATGGTAAAAGTTAGAATGCGATTTTATGCGTATGAGTGAATAAATACCTAAATAACGTGAAAGGTAAAAGGTGACATACTTCAGACCAAATAAAAATACCGTGATGATGTTAATAAGATCCTTTAATCATCGAAGTTTCGTGAGTCAAATGCTCTCCTCTTCAGAAAACAGGAAACCAAGTCATATGAAAGTCCTTTATTTTTAACAAATTGGCCGAAGCCAAAATGTCGTAGTCAAAAAAGATTCATGCTCTTACAATATTCTCATCTCAATTTAGGTATGTGAAGAAAATAATGAAATTGTAAATGAAGATAAGAGAAACCATTTCATATACATAACGAAACATATACGTATAGAAAAAAAGGTTGAGAAAAAGATTAAAAATTGTCAAATTGTTACCTGAGCTTTTAATATTATAACTTTGAGATGGTAAAAAGTAGTAAGGTAGTAGTAAATAAGATTTAAATACTCATTTAGAATTTCTCACTAAGAATTTCAATAATGTTAAGATTAACTTAAAAAACTCTTTACCATCCAATATCTATAGTAAAATTTCAGAAAATCAACATTGATAAACACAAGGATATAATCAATGCAGGTCAGCATGATCCTTGGATCGTTAATTTGAGTGATACAAAAAATTCCAGACGAAGTTAATGACGTTTTAAGATTGAGAAATAAATTTAGTTCATCCTTTCTAACTAATAAACAAAATATAGTTTTTTATATAGTTAAAGATGTTGAGTCGAATATTAGATTGATTGAAAATGTAGATGATCGGGATATGCTTAGGCACAGAGTTCTTAATTCGACACAACATTTTTTACAGAATGATAAAAATTCACAGTCTGATAGGTTTTTTGCACAAAGTATTGAAAAAACACAATGTTTTATTAAGTCAAACAAAAAACTTTTAATGACACATGCAGATAAAGGTAACATAACTGTTGTTCTTAATGAAGAAACGTTTAATAAGAAAATGCATAATTTAATAAACGATGTCACAACATATGAGAAATTAGATGAAAATCCTGCAAAAGAACTGAAAAAAGAAACTTTTAAATACTTAAACTCATGGTGAATCAGTGGTTTTTTATGTGGAAATATATTACATCGAGATATACTAATTCATGACACTGACATCCCTAGAATATATGGTTTACCTAAAATTCAGAAATCAAATTGTCCATTACGACCTGTTGTTTCTCTAATTAATACCCCCACTTATGAAATGGCTAAGTTTTTCAATTTAATAATAATTTTCACCGACAAGTGTATGGGACTCCTATGGGTTCTCCCATATCACATGTTTTAGCTGATCTTGTTATGCAAGATTTAGAGTCAACAGTTATGAAAAATTTAGATTTTAACATTCACACATATTTTCGATATGTCGATGACACTTTCATTATTTTACCTAAGGATAAATTAGATTATGTTTTACACCAATTTAATTCTTTCCATCCGAGGCTTAAATTTACACATGAAATAGAAACTAACAATTCCATTTCCTTTTTAAATGTTAAAGTTATTGGAAACAATGATGGCACTATTATCACGGATTGGTACAAAAAATATATTTATTCAGGCAGATACATTAACTTTTTTTCTAACCATCCTATTCAGCATAAAATAACTATTATTAAAAATCTCATCGACACTTCGTTTAAATTATCGCATGAATCTTTCACAAGTAATATTGAATGTATAAAAAATATTTTGTCTCTTAATAATTACCCAAAAGAGTTTGTCCAAACACACATTAATAATAAAATAAAAACCCTTAAAGGTTCTTTACCACAACAAATTAATTCACATCTAAATTATAATTTAGATTTCAAATGTATTGTTTCTATACCTTTTCATGATAGTTTGTCTTTTGAAGTAAAAAGAATTTTGAGTGAATTCAACATAAAAACAACATTTAGGATTAATTCTAAACTTCATAAGTTCATAAAACTAGGCAAAGATTCCGTCGAAATTTTTCAGCTTAGTAATGTAGTATATAAAATCGTTTGTTTAAATTGTGATAAATGCTATGCAGGCGAGACCGGTAGATTACTTTCCACTAAAATTAAAGAACAGCACGATAATTTTAGACACAATCCTAAGAACCATAAAGTTATTACAAAACATCAGTTTGAAACTGGTCATCAATTTGACTGTGAACATATATTGGTTTTACACCATGAACCTAATGAGTTTAAAAGACTTGTAGCGGAAATGTTCTTTATTAAGAATGGGGGTGATAATTGTTGAAATATAAAAACTAATCTAAATGATTTTAGTCCATTATACAGCGTAATACTAGATTCTTTAATTTAAGATCCAATGTTTTTCCTCAAGCATACCTTTATCATCATTTCATTATCATTGTTACAGTTTTAGTAGTAGTAACTATGTTACTGCACTTTTATGTATCTATTACTTCATGCTCTTACCTGCATTCACTTGATGTTAAACCTTACCATGGAGCAGTACGTTCGTTCTGTCTTCCATTTCAAATTTAAAAAGGAAATTCTTTAAATAATTTTGTAATATTGTCCGTGATGTCATAATAATGGACCTTACTGCTTTTTAACATCTCAAAGTTAAAATATTAAAAGCTCAGGTAAATAATTTCACAATTTTTAATCTTTTTCTGAACCTTATTTTTTAATTCGTATATGTTTCGTTATGTATATGAAATGGTTTCTCTTTCTCTTCATTTACAATTTCATTATTTTCTTCACAGAACTAAATTGAGATGAGAATCTTGTAAGAGCATGAATCTTTTTTGTCTGCGACATTTTGGATTCTGCCAATTTTTTAAAATTAAAGGA
The DNA here is from genome assembly GCA_932195095.1 of Andricus curvator. Taxonomy (NCBI): domain Eukaryota; kingdom Metazoa; phylum Arthropoda; class Insecta; order Hymenoptera; family Cynipidae; genus Andricus; species Andricus curvator. The sequence goes on along the minus strand of CAKNYM010052750.1, from coordinate 155,422 downwards.
CTTTTATATGACTTGGATTCCTGTTTCCTGAAGAGGAGAGCATTTGACTCTCGAAAATTCGATGATTAAAGGACCTTCTTAACATCATCAAGGTCTTTCTGTTTTGTCTGAAGTATGTCATCTTTTACCTTTTCCGTTATTTAAATCTCATTATAAATAATAATCTTTATATCTTGGTCAGTTTTTCACTAGTGAATACAAATTTAGATTGTAGTAATCTTTTTAAAACGGGATATACTCTGCCTGTATATGTATATGTAATTGTACACGTATACGTATATATATATATAAGTTAAACAACCACCGCAGGGTCCCACTAAGAGCAACTGCCATCCAACAAAATGTCAATAGCCCCCAGTAGCAACGCGGTAAATCACACCTATGGCCACGTCTCACAACCGTGAGATGGGTGGTCATAGGCAACGAGAAAATCACAACGACAGGCCGGCGAAACCCTCGTGTGTCTTGAGGAGACGAAGCGACCCAAGGATGACAGCTTTCTGCATCCATCTCGCAAGTGCCTTGGCATATTTTTGGCACGCGGGTATGGCTTTAAGGTTACGAACCAGTGATAGTTTCGCACCTCTGAGAGCACCTATCACAAGGACAATTACTCGTACCGAATATTTTGGGTACAGTCATTGTAGCTCTCTTTTAAGGTCTTGATACCTTTCCTCTTTTTCTTTCTCCTTTGCAGTGATGTATTCGGACGGAGCCGAGAATTCGATCACGAATATAGTTCGTTTCGCGAAGTCTTGGAGAACAATGTCAGGCCTCGAGTGCGCAACGGAGACTGCTGCCCGAAAATCGTAGTTCCAGAAAATTTGGCACTTATCGTTTCGGACAATCGACTCTATCTCCTTTGGAGCGTTCGGCAGGGCAGGGTCGCGGCCAACACCGTAAGAGCGATAAAGATGGTAATAAAGCACTCTTAGGGCCGCATTATGTCTATAGATATACGTCGTTCCCGTGTGGGTCGGACACCCTGATAGTATGTGTTCTAGGTACTCAGCGTGTGCATGACACGCTCTGCACCTATCACTGGGAACTTCTTGACATAAAATGCGCTCACGGTATGCTAAGGTGGAAATGACACCGTCCTGGCATGCAAAAATAAAACCCTCTGTACCTTAATTAAGCCCTGATGATTTGAGGAAAGCAAAGGTTTGCTCCTTCGACAAGGACTGTTTTTCTACATTTCTGTGAAAGTTTCCGTGAATTTTCTTGTCGAGTAGCTCTTGGTGAAAATTTTCAACCTCTGCTTTCTTCACTTTTGTTTTTAGAAGTGAAGCATCTAGATGAAGTAGTACACTTTCCTCACTTCTGATGTTAAAATTCAGGCCAAGGGTCTCGGCCGCTTGCTCCGCGGCTTTGTAAAGGAACGCTCCTTCGCCAATCATCTCGTGGTTCCTGACCATCTTTAGGAGAGGATCTCTGCCATTCGCAACGATGTAAGCTGTACTTAGAACAATCCGGTTATGAAGACACTGGAGATTCAGAAGTCTGCGTCCGCCTTGACGGCGTGAAATATATAATCGCGGAACTGACGAATTGATATGCAAGCTTTTATGCATATGCATGATCTTACGTGTAATGACATCCAGGGCCTTAAGCTCGTTCTTCGTCCATTGAACTACCCCAAACGAGTAGAGTAGAACCGGGACGGCAAGCATGTTAGTCGCAGATACCTTGTTCAACGCCGACAGATTGGAAGACCAAATCTGTCGAAGAAGATGCTTGTATCTGCTTCGGAGAGACTCCTTCACTGATGTTACGTCCTGAATGCGGTTTTGAGGTACGCCCAGGTATGTATAGGTCTCTCCAGTATTAATATGTCTGATAACACTTATATCCACAAGCTCAGGATCCTTGGGAACGCCAGTAATCTTTCCTTTCTTCAGATAAATTTTGGCACACTTGTCCAAGCCAAAGTCCATCCCAATCTCTCCTGTGTAGTTCTTGACAATATTTATAGCAGTTTGTAGTTTGCTTCTACCAGAGGCATAGATCTTCAGGTCATCCATATAAAATACATGAGTGACCTTATGCTCGCGCTGATTAGTGTCACCACAGAGATATCCAGGAGAATTTCGTAGTGCGAGAGATAGAGGCAAAAGTGTGATGCAAAAAAGCAAAGGGCTCATGGTATCGCCTTGAAAGACGCCCCTCTGGAAGGTGACGTTGTTCGTTGTCACACGATAATTTCTAGATGAGATAGTAAATCTAGTTTTCCAAAGAGGCATCAATCTGTCTATGCATCTCACTATGTGTGGATGTACATTCAAGCTTTCCAACAGACAGATGATAAGTCTATGAGAGGTTGAATCGAAAGCTTTCCGATAGTTAATCCAGGCCATTGACAGGACGCGCTGATGGGCTGCAGCGTCTTTACAGACACACCTGTCAATTAGCAGGTTCTCTCGACAGCCTGCTACACCTTTTTTCGAGCCACGTTGTTCGTATATCTCTCGCCATAAAGGCTCAATTCGTCGAACAATCCTGTTGATTAGGACAGCTGTAAAGATCTTATACAGTGTGTTCAAACAATTTATTGGCCTGTAATTCTCTGGGTTGGACAAGTTGCCTTTTTTTTGGCAGGAGTATAGTGCGTCCTAACACCAGCCACTGCGGAATGGGCGTCTCCGACTTTAAATATGAGGTGAATATGCGGGCAAAATGTTGGTGTGTAAAAGTAAACTTCTTCCACCAAAAGTTCTTGATACAATCTGGTCCAGCAGCGGAAAAGTTCTTCGTGCCTCTAAGTGCTTTTTTCACCTCTTCGGCAGTGATTGATGGACATTCCTCCTCAGATTTTATGAGGTTGTCGCAAAACTCCTTGAAGCGGATGATATTTTCAGTATCTTCTTTCAACTCTAGTGTTTTCGGGATCTTGTACACCTCTCTCCAAAAAGTCTCTACCTTCTTGGGCTTGGGTGCTTTTTTGACAGAAACAGGTAGATCGCTGAAGAGGCGCGATGGGTCAACGAGAAACTGTTGATTCTCCCTGATCCATCTCTCCCTCTTCTTTATTCTCCTCCTTGCGTCAGATAACATCCGTATTTTGTCAACAATATGCTGCTTGATTGTCAGCAGCTTTGACTTGCTTAGTGTGTGATTCAAGATCCTTAGTTCTTGGGCGAACTTTCGAAGCCTTTCCGTAAACGGTCTACCAGATGTTATGTAGTCAATCACAGATTGAACACGGGACGCATTCTGTCTTGCACATCCAATCTTCTTGTTCAGTTGATGCAAGCGTCTTTTGGTCTTTTGATCCATCGTTGGTTTCAGCCTTCGATTTGAATCAGCCAAAGTTCTCGCAGCACCATACACTGAGCAATTGATGGTCCAGAGGTCGGACTCTTGCGAGATATCTCCACGAAGGAAGGCATCGATTTCAGCCAGATCTTGGGGCTTAGGAGGAACTTGCATGTTAATGTTCCTTCTAGTAATGAAATTGCGATCATCTCTCAGAAGATGCCTGCTTTCTGCGGTTGGTCTCAATGTCGCTTCCTCATCTTTGTGTGCAGCTTGATAAAGCAGCGGTTGGGGAAGCGCTCCGCGTACATATCCATTTTTCCGGAGGTAGTCGGCTTGAATTTGCAAACACTGATGCGAAACGTGCTGAAGCTCTGGGTGTTTCTGGCACCACAGAGTGTGCATACGCGCCATAAAGCCTCCGCGAACAGGAATAATGCTGGCATCGTAGCAGTCTAGCACGTCATCCCTGAGTCGATCCGTCCACTCAATGTGGGCATTTCGCCAGTTCGTCGTCGTGTTTCCATCTAAATTATTTTCAGCACCCCGAACTCTAGGCTGATCGGCATTGTTTGCCGACCCATTGTCGGGTGCTCTGCGCGTTCGATTGTCTTGAACCGCATCTACAACATTTTGGTAATTTGGTGCTTTCATTGTTGTTCCCACGAGCAGCTAGGGAAAGTGTTAGTACATCCTTGTAGAGCCCCGCGTTCAAGGATAGGGCTGATACTCTGAGAGGTCGCCGGTATCCCAGAGTCACCGTTTGAGACACCTAACCCAGGTGCCATTCAGCTTTCGGCACGGTTGTTACGCCTCCGCTTAGGAGTTATTCCTTCGGGACCATCCCTGGACAATTGTCCGCGACTGCTTATTAATTATTGTAACCATATTCAGCAGAAACCCTTGGTACAGGAACCCTCTATCCGCAACCCGAGGACGCGTTCGGTGGCTTTGTCATAGGCCCTTCGGTTCTATTCCAAAGGAATCGAAACCGAAACCGAATGGTTCCGGTACCGGGAATCGA
>CAKNYM010052750.1:129258-149702 GCA_932195095.1 Andricus curvator | reverse complement strand
ATTTACCGCGTTGCTACTGGGGGCTATTGACATTTTGTTGGATGGCAACGGATGAAGGAAAAAGTGAGAGGTTGGTTTTGGTTCACCCTTTGAGGATAATATACCACATGAAAAGTTTTAAAAAATGCTGCAATTTCTGGAATTTCGTATCTCAACTTCAACTTTTTGCAAGACCTAGGAAAGTTGTAGCAAAAATCTGAAATTTTTATCACACTGTCTTTGAAGTCTTATCTTCACTTGAAGTCAATAAAACTAACTTTTTGGTCTTATCTAGAAAACCTGTGAAGGTTTTTCAAGTTTTATCTGTGTGGCATAAAGTTCAAATTTTTTCTACAACTTTCAAAATGTCAAATATATCTCTTTTGAGCGTTATTTGACGCAGTGTTTAATAATCTTTCCAACGGTTTCTCAAGAAATATTATATATTATTATATTCACCAATAGAATTAAGGATGACCATCAAGGTAAAGACCAGAGTATAAAAGATCCCCATTTTTGAAAGTCAAGGAAAAACTTATTATATGTGTTGGTGAAGAATTTTCTTAACAGTGTAACTGATGAATATTCTGATGTTTCGTTGAGGTATATGTACGGTATCTCAATCCTTATCTGATAGACTACAGGCAGTAAGTTTGTTCTTCTGAAATAGTGATATATGATTCACTAGTAATTTTTATATTTAATTAATGTTGCACAATATATGTATAAAATAATTAGAAGGCACCATAGGATGATGTCTGTTGAAGGAGTACATAATGGATTTCTCATATCTTATTCGTGGGTAAATTTTGCCATCGTTATAATCTGGAAAAAATTGTAAATATAATTATAATTCCATTTATTATAATTGGCTCTTAAATTCGTTTAAAACTTAACTTATTTGTGAATTATATCGCAATGATAAATTTTTTGATTTTATAAATTAAAAGAAATGTTATTTCTTAAATAAATTGTGATTTGTTCGTTATAACATGTATATGAGTATATCAATTTCAATTTAATAAATGAAATTTAAGAGAAATGGAAAATATGAAGAAATGCATTGAATTCAGTAAGTTTGAAATGTGATTAGAAATTTGTAGGAAATTCAAAAGAATTGGATGAAGTGCCGATCTCAAGATGAATTAAACAAAAGCTAAAAAGAAATAAAAAATACATTTGATTAAGTAAAATTAACTGAATTTTGAAGAATTCACGTGATTAAAAAAAAATCCAGAAAATTCTGCAGAATTCAAAAGAATTTATATGAATTCAGGGTGAATTGGAAATGAAATCTCGTGAAATTCTATTAAATCTGCCGATACTTCTTAAAATGCTTCACATCGATTCAGAAACCTTGAGAGTTTCTAAAATCCTTAAAAAACAGAGAAATCTTCGGAAATTTGATAAAATCCCTTGTAATCTTTTAAAATATCATGAGATTAATTAATAAACAAAATTCATAATAATTCAAAATTTCAGTTATAAATTATTTTTCAATATTTTAAAATACCCTAAAATATTTCAAATTCTTTGAAAGCTCTTGAAATTATTCGAAACTTTGTAAAGTTCTTGGAAATCCCTTGAAATTTTCAAAAATACCCTTAGATAGTTCGAATCCTTTAAAATCTTTTGAGTTAAAATTTATTGAAGCTCTTAGAAATTCCTTTGCGTTTTGAAAATACCTCAAATATCTCAAATCCTTTGCATTAATGAAAAATTTCTTGGAATATGGTAGGATATCCTAAAATCTTTACAATTTTTTGAAACTCCTTTAAATTATTGAAATCTCTTGGAAATGCCTTTGAGTCTTTTCAAATTGCTTAAATATTTATTTGAAATATTTATAAATCACATGAAATTTGAAACCTTTTAAAGCTTTCGAAAATGTCTTGAAAGCTTCTAAAATACTAAAAAATATTTCAAATCCTCTGAAATCAATTAAATTACCGAATTCTTGAAACTTTTTTTTAAATTCCTTGAAACTTGAAATTATCTTTGAAATGCCTCGAAATTATTTGAAATACTCTGAAATATTCAAAATCCTCTGAAATCAATTACTGAAATCCATTGAAAATTCCTTGGATTCTTGAAATTTTCTAATCTCTTTGAAATCAAATGAAAATTTAAAAAACAGCATAAAATATTTCAAATGAAATCTGAAAGAAAACTCTAAAAGCTTTTAAATACTCTCGTTTTTTTGAAATTCCTTCAAATTATTGAAATCTCTTGAAAGTACCTTGTATTTTTTTGAAATACCCTAAAATATTCCTAATCTTTAAAAATTCCTTCAAATTGTTGAAATAAATACAAAATTCCTTGAAATCCTTCATAATTCCCTTACTTATTTTAAGATCCTTAAAATCTTTTGAATCCTTTAAAATTTCTTCAAATTATTGAAATAACAAACAAATTTCTTGGAATCCTCTGAAATTGTCTGAAATATTTTTCTAAAATTTATATTTAGTAGAAATCTTTATAAATCACTTTATATTTTTTAAATCCTCTGAAATCCAATTAAATCACTGAAATTAATGGAAAATTTCTTAGAATCTGTTAAAATACCCTAAAAAATTTCAAATCCTTCACAATATTTTGAAATTCATTAAAATTATTTAAATATCTTGAAAATGCCTTAGATTCTTCCAAAACACCCTATAATATCTCCAATCCTTTGAAATTTCTTCAAGGTATTGACATAAATACAAAATTTATTCGAATCTTCAAAAATTCCCTAAAATCTTTCAAGCTTTTCGAAATCTTCAAAATCACTTGAAAATTCCTTAAAATCTTTCAAAATACTCTAAAGGTTTTCAAACCGATGGGAAATTTGTTGAATGCCTTAAAATGTTGTAAAGCTTCCGAAAATGCCTTGTAAAGTTTTAAGATACTCTAAAATACTTTAAATCCTTTTGAATAAATTAAATTACTAAAATCACTTGAAAATTCCTTAAAATCTCTTATAATATCCTAAAATATTTCTAACCCTTTAGAATCTCTTGGCATTCATTGCAATTATTGACATCTCTTTCAAATGTCCTGGATTCTTTTCAAATGGCCTAAAATATGCCCAGTCCTTTAAAATTCCTTCAAATTATTAAAATAGATAACAAATTCCTTGGAATCTTCTGAAATTCTTTCAAATATTTTCCTACAATGTATGAATCATTTTGAAATCTTTTAAAATCAATTGGAATTTTTTAAATCCTCTGAAAGCCTATTAAATTATCATTATTATTTTCGATTAGCAATTCGAACTCGAAAGTTCATTGCCTCATCTACCCGAAACCGCCAAGCATCTCTATCCTGTGCATCCTCCATCCAGTTTAAGTAATCATGTACTAGTTCTTTTAAATCATCCCTTACATTTTTCTTCCATCTGTTTCTCGGTCTGCCTAGAGGTCTCTTACCAGTCGGTTTCCCTCTTGAAACTTGCGCCACTGTTCTTTTATTTCCCATTCTTGATACATGTCCCGCCCATCTTAATTTCCGCGCTTTCATAACTCTATTAATATTTGCTGACCCGTAGAGAGCATGCAGCTCATCATTATGATGTTTTCCCAATTCACCAGTCTCTTCGTCCCTCTTTGGACCATAGATTTTTCTAAGTACTTTATTTTCGCAAACTCTAAACCCGTACATGCTGACCGGCATTATTATAGTTTTGGAAATTCTTACTTTGATGTTTCTAGATAGCAATCGCGATTGTAGTAGCATGTTTGCAGCATAATAGCACCCATTTTCAGCGTGCAGCCGCGCGTTGATTTCCGTTATAATGTTATTTTCGCTAGTTGCAATAGACCCGAGGTATTTAAAATCGTTAACCCTTTCGAATTTCATATTTCCGGCCATTAGATCCCCGCCTACATTACTTTGTTCGGATCTGGCGACGGTCATATATTTTGTCTTCAATTCGCTAACTTCCAAACCAATATCTTTGGCTTTTGTGATCAAGATTCCTGCATTTTTAGCTACGGTTTTTTTATCATCCCCTAGTAAGTCGAGATCATCCGCATACCCAAGAATTTGTATTATCCCATTGAGGGTAGCACCGGTCGGATTCGCTTTTACTTTTCTGACCACGTATACTAAAACTAAGTTGAAAAGGGCGCACGAAACTGCATCGCCCTGTTTCAGGCCATCGCGGATCGAAAACTCTTCAGATACCATTAACTGAAGATAAACATTACCAAGATAAACTTCCGTTTACACGTATTCTACCCCTACTGCCGCTTAAGCAAATTTCGATAAGTCTAACTAATTTTCTTGGTACACCCAAGAACTCTAGGATCCAGTGCATTCGTGCGCGTATAATAGAGTCGTAAGCTTGTTTGAAATCGATAAATAGCTGATGTACTACTTTATTAAACTCCCATTTCTTTTATAACAGTTGTCTAATTGTAAACATTTGATCGCTTGTATATCGGTTTCGGCGGAATCCACACTGGTAATCCCCAATGATTTCCTCGGCAAAAGGAGTTAGTCTACTTAAGATTACATTGGATAGGATCTTATAGCACGAAGGCACAAGTGAAATTCCCCGGTAATTGTTACAGTTCGTTTTATCGCCTTTTTAAATATGGGAATAATTATAGAGGTATTTCATTCCTCTGGCATGCGTTCTGTTTTCCAAACTGCGCGTATTAATTTACAAATTTGCCTTGTGCGGCAACACTCTTCGTCAAACCATGGTTTGCTTTTGGTTACTTTCTTTAAACCTATAGTAAGTTTCGCGGCTGTCTTTATCGCCTTTTTCATATTGCTTCACAGGGTTTCCGACTCCTCCACGTAATTATCGTCTCTCTGTTCTTGGAGAACGTCGAAACTATCAGAAATATCAACTTGATAATTTAATATTTCTGTTGGTGTTTTAAACTTATCTATATTGAAACGAACTGTTGGCTCTGTGCGGCTTGTTTTCTTACTTAACGCTAGCCTAGATCTTAGTTTTACTATCACGAGAAAGTGGTCTGAATTTAAATCCGCTCGCCTGTACGATATTATATCGAGAATGTTTGTATGACGTCTTATGTCAATTAGAAAGTGATCAATCTGATTGTGAGTGATACCATCTGGTGATGTCCAGGTGGCCTTATGTATATTTTTATGCTTGAAAAATGTGCTTTTGAGAACGAGGTTCTTTGAAGCTGCAAAGTTTATGACTGTAGTCCCATTATCATTACTGACGTCATGCAAACTTTCCGACCCTATTTTAGGCCTATACATCGGTTCTTTTCCAATTTTCGCGTTGAAATTTTTGCTATTTTTGCGTCACACGTTGAGAACTTATCAAAAACCTGTTGGATTGTTCCGTAAAAAGATCCTTAGTGTGTTCGTCTTTGTCCTCGGTGGGGGAGTGCACGTTGATTAACACCTGTTTTCTGAAATAACTTTTTAGTACAATGCATGATGACCGATCGTCAATGAATTGTATGTCGATAACCGCTTGCGAAATTCGTTTATTAATGAGAAAACCGGTGCAGCCTTTTTTTGTTTTCTGAATTATTTATAAGAAACTGTTTTTTTTCTCTGATTAAAATATTTCGCCTTTTTTCACTTAAACTCGCGACGAAGTTCACACTTTTAAATATTTTAAAGTAAAATTAATGAGAAGTATGAATTGACATCTTCTGCGGCCGATGACGTTAGCAAAAGTTGAAAATGTTAATTGAAAAAAAAGTAAATAAGTTATTTATTCACAGCATTATAAAAAATATCCTTGTAAAATACAATATTGCTTCTGAAAAATATGTCTATCCTTTTTTGATTGAGCTTCCTGAAATTACGTAGAATATTTTTGAAATATCAATATTTTAAAAATATTAATATTTTATGAAAATATCAAAAATGGAGCAGATTGCATGAATATGGTCCATCTAATGAACTTGGAAATGTATTTTTTCATTTAAATTTCTCTTTATTGTTGAAAAAATGTGTCTTTCTTTAATTCCAACTTTGTAATGGAAAAAGCTATAAAATCATACGCTCTTGCTAGCTTTAATTTCAAAAGTATAGCTTATGTATATATAATTTTTTCAGAGTAATTGTCATTGTTTCAACAATTTTAATTCGTTTAAAAAATTTTTTATTGTTTAAATCCAACTTTTGAGAGGAAATAGCTAAATATTATTTTATTTTGCTATTTCCTCTAATCAGTTGCATTGATGTTCCCTAAATCTTAGATTCATCAAAAATTATTCTATCGTTTTGAAAACTTTGAGAATATTTTGAAAGATTCTAAGGAATTTTGAATTGATTCTAAAGATTTCAAAGCACTTGAAAGATTTTAAGGAATTTTTGAAGATTCGAAGGAATTTTGTATTTATTTCAATAACTTGAAGAAATTTCAAAGGATTGGAAATATCATAGGGTGGTTTGAAAGGATCTAAGGCATTTTCAAGAGATTTAAATAATTTCAAATAATTTCAGAAGATTTTGAAATGTTTCTAGGGGATTTTAACAGATTCTGAGGAATTTTTCATTAATTTCAGTAATTTAATTGAATTGCAAAGGATTTAAAAAATATCAAGTGATTTTAAAAGATTTCGACTGATTATATATTTTAGGAAAAGATTTTAGACAATTTCAGAAGATTCCAAAACATTTTTTGTTTTTATTTCAAGCACTTAAATTTTTTTTAAAGGATTGGGCATATTGTAGTGTATTTTAAAGGAATCCAAGGTATTTTCAATTGATTTCAGTAATTGATTTCAGAGGATTTTAAATATTTTAGATTATTTCAAATAATTTCGATGCATTCCAAACAAAATTTCAAGTTTCAAGGAATTTCAAAAAAGTTTTAAGAATTTTGAAAGTTTTAGATTATTCTAAAAGATTCCAAAGAGTTTTGAATTGATTTCCGTAATTTAATTAATTTCAGAGGATTTGAAATATTGTTGAGTATTTTAAACGATTCCAAGGCATTTTCGAAAGCTTTAAAAAGTTTCAACTTTCAAGTAATTTAACAATATTTCAAATGAACATTGAAGGAATTTGAAAAGACTCCAAGACATTTTCAAGAGATTTTAATAATTTAGAGGAATTTCAAGAAATTGTAAAGGATTTGAGAACTTTTAGAGTATTTTGAAAGATTCCAAGACATTTTCGAAAGCTTAAAAAAGTTCCAAGTGATTTTTAAATAATCCAAGGATTTTTTTTTCATTTAAATAATTTGAAAGAATTTCAAAGGTTTGAAAATATTTTAAAATGTTTCTAAAAATTGCAAGGGAGTTTGAAGAGCTTACAAAAAATGCAAGGAATTCCAAAATATTTTGAAGGATTCTAAATATCTTAGGGTATTTTGAAAGATCCTGAGAATTTTTAAATCGTTTTCAGTAATTTAATGTAACTCATAGGAGTTTAATTATTCAATTTAATTGGTTTCTTGATGCATGAAATTATTCATAAGAAAGTAGATTTCATTTGGATCTCAAATAAAAAAAACGATTCTAAATATTTGAGGGCTTTGTAACAAAAATTTTATTGTTTAAATCCAACTTTTGAGAGGAAAAAGCTAGATAAATTTTTTTTGTACTATTTCCTCTAATCAGTTGAATGAATGTTTCCTAATTCTTAGATTCATCAATTTACAGCTAATAGTTGAACTGATTTTCATTTATTTAAAAGAATTATTATCTCATAATATCGCAAATTATTTGTATTTTATTAATGTTATGACCTAATAAATAAATTCAAACACCTATTTCTGAACGAATTCGTAAATTTAATTGTTATTATTGAATCAATAAATAACAAATAGATAACTAAAATCAACATTTTATTTAAAAAAATAATTTAAGTTTAAATAATTTACGATAGTATAAGATTATAAATTTGTTAAACAAACATTACTTCGCGATAGTAAAGGATAATAAATTGTTGAAACAATGAGAATTAGCTTAGAAAAAACCTTGATTAAGGCTCAAATTTTGACAGTTCTTCAAAAAGCTAGAAATAAAGTGAGATTTTTCAGATTTTTTCGATTAAAAGTTTGAGTTAAACATCAATAAATTGTTTCAACAATAAATAAAGCATTGAAATAATAATATGCACTTTCCGAATTAAAGAGATAGGCCATGGTACTATTAAAATGCCAGTAATTCGCTATATTCATTAGAAGTCAAACTGTTTTGTAGTTCATTTATACATTAGGATCTATAAAAAAATGAGGAAAAAGAAATCAATAATGGTAATATTCCGCAAGATCCTTATTGGACGTGCATGGGATATTTTTGGGACAAAATGAAAGGGGCTCAAGGGGATTGGAATTAATAAGTAACTGTAAATTCGTATTTCCTGAAAAGTTTCAATGAGATCATGAAAGTACTGCCTATACTTTATTAAAAATGTTAACGTTTTGAACAGAATATACAAAAATATGTTTTCTTTTCTCTTAATATTTAAAATATTGATTTTTTTTAAATCAAATAAAAGAATGGTGGGAGGCGCAAAAAAATGTAAACTTTTTTTCTTGGCTACCCTATTTGTACACAAAATATGTTCCTATATGCCAAAAGTTTTAGTATGTTAGTTCAGAAGTTGTTTTTTTACAAACATCCAGATTCGTGCATAAATTTTCAATAATAAAATTGCAAAATTTTATTATGAAAATCTGTAACAAAATTTCCCTATATGGAGAGAGGAAGAAAATTAAGGACAATTATTATCGAAAATATCTATCAATATATTGCTAGCTGGTTTTAGAAGCTCGATGAATCCTCAAGAAATAAAATTGAAATAGAAAAAAAAATGTAAAAAAAGACAGGCATCGTCTTTTTTTGTGATCGTCACATAATTTCTTCTCACACATTATTTGATATACTATAAAGAAAAAATAGTAGTCACAATTTTACTTCTATCATTACTATTATAAACTGAGATATTTAATACATAATTTTTCCTAATTATTGTAGCTTTTAAAGACCTAAAATTTAAAATCGTCTCATCCTTTTTAATTCTTAATTTGCGAATTTAGACTTTAGCCAGTTAACATTGAGTTTGCAAGTTTGATATTGTTCATTTTTGAAAGCTTATAAATTTAAAAATATTCATATTTGTAAGCACATTAAATTATTCAATTATCAGCACTGCGAACATTATAAATCAATAGAATCCTGTTTCAGGTTTCTCGTTTAAATTTTTTATTCGAAACCACCATTTTATGAGCCTATTATGCCCCAGAAAAGTACGCGTTTAGATATCTTCTTACCGAACAGTTTCAGCCACTGACAGTTTATTAGTTCAAAACGCCGCCACACTGATGGTTTATTAGTTTTCCAAATGGCCACTGAATAACGCACAATGTATTTCATCAAATTTCATGAACCTACTATAGGCATATATACACACACACACACACACACATATATATATATATATATATATATTTGTGTGTGTAAATCTACCTCGCACTGAACCACTTTGAAAATTTCGCGCCATACGAGATTACCAATCACAACCTAAACAACTGAATTCCATATCAATCGTATGTTTTTATCTAAAACAATAAAATCCATCAATCCTTACCTGCAATTGCGTCGCAGTTATAATTGTAAATCTTTGTACACTCAAAATCATGGAAAGGATAAATGTGAGCTGGCCTACGAGAAATTTGAAGAATGGAGAGAACAAAACAAAAGAACCCAGTGGGCACGAAATTTAAGAACGTAATTGTAACGTTCTAAAAACGTTCTTTGGACGTACAAGTGAAAGGACGTTATTTGAACGTTTTAAAAACTGTCCTAAGTCAGACCAAATAATGTTCTGAAAACGTTTCATGTTCCAAAGACGTCCTTAAAACGTCTCTGGAACATTGTATGTTTAAGGAACGTTATTCAGACTGACTTAGGACGTTTTTGAGCCTTTCTAATAACGTTCTTTAACGTTTGTGCCCACTGGGAATGTTCGGACAGTAATCATCATCACTATAAAAAACATTCACTTCATAGGACGTTCTCAAACCATTTCGGCAAGGGGCTATACCACCCTCACTTTTCTAGGGGCTCTACAGACTCATAACATGGTGGTTTCGAATGAAATACCTTACATCACTCGTAGGGTTACATTGACCTTCCCACGGTAAAGACGTGCCCAACCCTACTGGTGATGTAATATACTAATAACAAATAGCTTCTAAATTAAAATTGTTCAATTTCGTATGGCTTTTACGTGGAAAAAAGGCATGTGATTCCCGTTTGGAGATTTCCTAATTACCCAGGTATCAAATTCCAACTCATTTAATTTTGTATGGTACTTCTTTATAATTTTAAGAATCATTAATTTTATTTTAAAACAGTGTGTAATTTGGAAGTCGGTAAAATAAAGCGTATTCAAATTAGATCAAACTCTCAATTTTAAAAGCATTATATATTATTATTCTGAATTTATAATTGAAAAATCTTTAATGTTTTGATCTTTAGTTTAGATGATTTGAAATCAGAAGAATTCTGTGTCCGGTTTACTGTGTTACGGTTAGCTGTGCTAATTCGTGAAATATAAATTTCAGCTTTTAATCCGCTTAGTCCAGTCGCTACTAACATTTATGTGTATGTATATGTATAAAAATTGAATTATTGGTGTGTAGGATTGTAGTTTATACGCTCCACTCTATAATGAAGTAGGATTTTGCTGAATCGGCCTACTGGAATATCCCTTATTTCATCCTTTGTCAATAGAGTGATCGTACCACTCTCCACGTTTATTTTTGACCGTTTTTTACCACCCATTCTACCTACATTTGAATATATTCCAACAAGGACATCACTTTTCTCCAATATTGCAAAGAGTTCACCATTAGATGTTGATAATACAATTTGTTCCTGGAGTGGCATAGACACAAATACATTTCGATGCTCAAGTAATCTAATCCGCTTATTAGTTGGAAAAGTATATCTTTGAAGTGAGAATACCAGGCTTGGATTCTTATAGGAAGTAATACGAATAAATTCAAGCTGGTCAAGTTCATATTGATGTCCGTCAGAAGAATCAATCTTGGTAGGTGGAACCATGAGCCTGGTAGGAGGAGACTTCGACCTGGCATGAAGAGGAGGCTCAGCAAGAGAAGGAGACTTCGTTGGAGAATAATGTCTGGCTGAAGAAAGAGACCTATCAGAAGAAAGATGTCTGCCTGATGAAGAAGAAGATTCGGAACGAGGAATACCGGGAATAGGCTCACCATTAGGTAGACACTCAAACTGTAAACTTAACTCTGCAAACAGGAAGAAAGGAGTTTTTTTCAAGTATGTAGGTATATCATTAAATCCTTGTGGCATAATGGCAAAGCAAGACCTAAGATATAGAGGACAGATTGTACTCGGAAACGTCTTAAAAGCTAGACCCGTAATATTCAGAAAAAATTACTCGGGAAGGATCCTGGAAAGTTATATGTCGAATTTTAATGCGAAATATAATGCGCTTCTATATACATAGACTACATTTGGAAATTGTAGGTGCGACTAGCGGAAGCACTTTTAAAAATCACTGATCTTGGAAAGTATATCAAATTCCGCGTCGAATGGCCCCTTAAAGAGATATTTTATACCCTTTGAGGATAATATACCACCTGAAAAGTTTTGAAAAATGCTACAATTTCTGGAATTTTGTATCTCAACTTCAACTCTTTGCAAGACCTAGGAAAGTTTTAGCAGAAATTTGAAATTTCTATCACACTGTCTTCAAAGCCTTATCTTTACTTGAAGTCAATTAAATGAACTTCTTAGTGTTATCTTTAAAACCTCTGAAGGTTTTCCAAGTTTTATCTGGATAAGTAAGATATTATTAAGACGTCATAATCTGTATGGTATAAAGTTTGAATTTTTTCTACAACTTTCAAAAGGTCGAATATATCTCTTTCGGGAGTTATTCGATTCAGAGTTTAGTAAGCTTTCCTACGGTTTCTCAAAAATCGTTATATAATATTATTATATTCACCAATAGAATTGAGGAGGACCATCAAGGTAAAGACCAGATGGTAAAAGATCCCCATTTTTTCAAATCAAGAAAAAAGTTATTATATGCGGTACTGAAGAAGTTTGTTAAAAGTATATCTAATGAGTATTCTGATGTTTCATTGCAGCGTATGAACGGTATCTCAATCCTTATCACATAGGCTATATGCAGCAGGCTTACTCTTCCGAGGTAGTGATATATGATTCATACATTGAAATAAAATTCGGTTCCCTGAATCGAGTGTGGTTTGATGAAAATAAAGAGTTTTTTTCAAATAGTGCCCCAATAAAAATATCTGCAAATTATTTAAAATTCATCGAGATATATAATTATTGTACAAAGGCCTCAAGAAAGGGGCTATTATGTGGATATTTATTTTTTTGTTAATAAAACTGTTAAATAATTGTTCCATAGCACTAGACTACGTTAATATCTTTAAGTATGTACCATAGAATAAAATAAGCAAAGCTTTGTTAAAAAATATATGTTTTCAAAGGAATTGTGCCCCAACAAAGAAGTCAGCAATTTCACTATTCACGAAGTTTCAGTTTCAAGTTAGTTATCGTTATTGATAGTATCTTTATCGCGAAAAACTTATTTTTCCTGAAAAGATTCGGAAACATACAACAATATTATACAGTGACAAAATTTGATCTTTGATAGAGTTTTTGATTTTCATCGCTTTATTCTTATCAATCAAATGCTAAAATTCATATAAAACCTAGAATTTCGAAAGATTTTGCAGCATTTCACAAGATGTTAACCGATGTCTTATAAGATTCGAAAAATTGTCCGAAATTTTGAAGATTTCAGAGGATTTTGATAACCTTAACGAATTTGAAAAGATTGTAAATGACATTTTCAAGGTTAAAGCAAATCGTTATCAATTTATCGAAAATAGCTATTTTTCGTATTTTTTTCTGCTGAAAAAGCAGTAAAATGTTACATTATTTAAATTCTAATTCCAGTAAAGAGTAACTTTAGCGATTTCACTTCTAATTCTTTGAGTCTCGTTCGTATTTCAAAATAAAAATTGACAAGACTTTATATTATGACATAAGCTCACATCTGCGATTCTAGAACAGAAGAGAGGGATCAGAGAACTCTAAATAAATTGTGTTAAGTACTCCTAATTACTGTGATATGGTGTGTTAATTACAAAAATATGTGATAAATCCTTTTTATATTTTTATTATACGCTTTTATTTTACTTGATACATGGGTTAGGGTAGTCCTAAAAAAATGGATTATTGATTTTTCGTCATCATGTAGCTTCCTAAAATCGTTAATGTACCCGAAAGAATGATAGCCTCTGAATTCGAGCAAAATCGGTTAATAAAAAGGCGTGCCTTCAGAATTTTGATTTTTCCATTTAATTAGCGTTAAGAAAAGTGCACTTTTGAAAATGTGAAAGTAACTTCTTATCTTTGACCCCACAAGAGCCTTTTATTCAAACTCAAAAACAACCATGTAATTAGAGAAATGAGATTTTTACGATATATTGATATTTATTGACTTTTTTGAACCCTTTTTCGGATCAATTTACTATATATTCATTAACTGTTGAAATAATTAGTTGTTTTTTCAACAATTGATATTAAGTCAGTGATTGCAAAATGCCGAAATTTTTTTAATCAGACGAGTTGTGGAACATATGTAAAGAACCAATGTATTTCAAATAACATTGATCTAATTGCTTAAACAATTGTGTTGTGTTTAATTGAATTTTGAAATTCGAAAATGATGAAGAAAGGCCTTTTCCGCGATCTGATCATTTATTTGTCATGTTACTAACATTATTCAACTTTTAATTCCCTAAACGATCGTACCTCAGAATCTGTGGCTCAGAGAAATTTAAATTTTGAAAAAAAAATACAGGAAACCAGTGTCATAATTCTACTAAGAACTGTTGCAAAACCAATATCTACCATTTTGAAATTTTGCTATTGATCTTTGACCTGTTAAAACAATATATTTTTTCATAAATCCAAACTCCGTTGAATAACTGAAATTTTCTATGATAAACTACAAAAATGCATAAACATAACATTTAAAAAAATTAAAAACAGAGTTCTGTTGAAAAGTAGCGCACGTGAAACCTAAATATCCATTGTAATTATAAAAAAGTTTCATTTTCCTTAATCTTATACAAACAATCAGAAGGCTGTAGTTTGAAAATATGAAATATGAAGCAATCAGTTACTTTTTACTATTGAATTAGGAAATATATTGACTAATCTAATTAGTAATTTTCTACTAATGTTGAATGCATCACTTTTCGCTAATCGAATCTGTAAAATTTAACTAGTTATTAATTGAATTTTACCAATTTTAAAATTTTTTGAAGTTTTTGTATCAATCTCTGGCACAAAATAAAACATTTTACTTTCATGAGATCTTTTTGTACGACGAGCCATTATTTATTCCGAGCCTTATAAACAACATCCTTGTAAAATAAAATATTGCTTCTGAAAAATATTTCTGTTCTTTTTTAACTTAGCGTCCTCAAATTACTTAAAATATTTTTTTAATACAGATATTTTAAAAATATTAATATTTTAATAAAATATCACGAATGAAGCAGATTTTATTATTGACACGGGCCATATAATTACCTTGGTAAATGTCTTTTTTCATTCAAATTCCTCTTTATTGTTGAAACAATTTGTTTTTGTTTAAATCCAACTTTGTAATGGAAAAAGCCATACAATCGTACGCTCTTGCTAGCTTTTAATTTCAAAAGTATAGCTTATGTATATATAATTTTTTCCGAGTAATTCTTATTGTTTCAACAATTTTTATTCGTTTAAACAATTTTGTATTGTTCAAATGCAACTTTTAAGAGGAAAAAGTTAGATGAAATTTTTTTTTGCTATTTCCTCTGAACAGTTTTATTAATGTTTTATAATTCTCAGATTCATTAACTTACTGCTAATTGTTGAACTACTTTTTATTTATTTAAAAGAATTACTATCTCATAATATCGCAAATTATTCGTATTTGTTTAATGCTGTGTCCTAATTAATAAATTCAAACACATATTTCTGAACAAATTCGTAATTTGAATTGTTCTCATTGAATTAATAAACAACAAATAGATAACTAAAATCAAAATTTTAATTTAAAAAAAATCATTTCATTTTAAATAATTCGCGATAGTATAACATAATGAATTGATTAAAGAAACATTGCTTCGCTTGGAAAAACCTTGATTGAGGCTCAACTTTTGAAAGTTGTTTAAAAAACTAGCAATAAAGTACGATTTTCTAGATTTTTCGTTTGAAAGTTTGACTTAAACATCAATAGATTGTTTGAACAATAAATGAACTATTAAAATAATAATTTGAATTTTCCGAATTAAATGAACAGGCCATGGTATTATTAAAACAACCATAATTCGTGATATTCATTGGAAATCAAACTGTCAAGAATAATCAAAAATGGTTCGAATAATTAAAAATTAATAAAAAAATTTATATAATTTTGTAGTTTACTCATACATTAAGATCTATAAAAAAATGAGAAAAAAGAAATCAATAAGGGTCATATTCCGCAAGATCCTTATTGGACGTGCATGGAATATTTTTTTGGGCAAAATGAAAGGGGCTCAGGAGGATTGGAATTGAAAATTGATTATAAATTCTTATTTCTTGAAAATTTGTAATGAGATCATCTAAGTACTGCCTATACTTTCTTAAAAATGTTAATCTTTTAAACAGAATATACAAAAATTTATTTTCATTCCTCTTAATATTTACAAAATAAAGAAAATGGTTTTGATTTTCTTGGAATCAAATAAAATAGTGGGGCGCAGAAAAAATGTTTTTTTTTTTGGCTACCCAATTTGTACAGGAAATATTTTCCTATATGCCAAAAATTTTAGTATGTTAGTTTCGAAGTTTTTTCTTTACAAATATCCAGATTCGTTCATTTTTCAATAATGAAAGTCCTAAATTTTATTATTAAAATCTGTAATAAAATCAATATATTGCTATCTAGTTTTAGAAGCTCGGTGAATCATCAAAAAATAAAACTAAAGTATAAAAACAAAATGTATAAAAAGACAAGTATCGCCTTTTTTTGGGATCGTCACATAATGAATGCAAGGAGTGCCGCTAAAAATTTCTAAATATTCCGTTTGTAAAAGATTCTAATAATTTTAGGCGATTACAAAGGATTGTACAAATTTTAGAATATTTTGCAAGATTTTACGAAAGTTTTTAGGGAATTTTCGAAATTCTTTCTCAATTCGTTTATTTTTTTTAATTCTCTTGAAGATCAACCGGTGTGATGAATAAATTGTAAAGTCTACTGATCGGATGCTAGTCTTTTGAAGAAAGAATTCGCTTTTAAAAAAACAATTGTCTATAAGCCGTAATTCTTATATCTCTCATCTTGTTTCTTCAAAGTTTATTATGCACGTGAGTGTGTCGTGAATTTAGTTTTGAATAGGTAAGTGGACCAGTCTCCGGACACGTATCAGTGGTCGGACAGTCTTGTATATTTTGTAGTAAAAATAGTGCAGTTAACTATAATTATACAAAGTAAATAGATGTTTGCATTCTGCATACTTTCTAGTAACACTCAAAACAAAAAATTAGGTAAACTTCAAATAATTTTACGGTATTGAAAATGTTGAGTGAGCTGATCAGCCTTTATCGCCATTTTGGTTATGTGTGCTGTTTCCTGTATCAGAAAATAGAACATTTTCATTTCAAAGTGACTTACTTTAGTTAGGTTTTGACTCAAATAGCTGCATTTTTCAAACGTGGGAGACTTGCAGTTTCCTAAGTCCTTGGCAAATTCAATTCATGTATTGTATATTCAGAGATTTTCAATCTGTCCGAACTTAGATGCAGAATTTTTTAATTTACCCAGAGATCGGACAGGCTGTCTGACCTAGACTTAAATACATCAATTTGATATTTATCCAGTGTTTTCAAGCTTCGATAGATGAAGGAAAACAACTGAATTTTTTACTACGAGTTGAAATGAAATTATTGATAATATTTCAAATAGTGCGGTTCTATAATATCACTTAATTGATTTAGAACAAATTGTTCTTTGAACATTCTTACTTTTATTATTTTAAAGTAGTGTATTATTGAGTCTATTTGCTTTGAATAGCAATTTGTGATGCATGAAAATACTGTCCGACTATTAGAACACGTGTTGTCCAACCACTGAATATATTGTCCGACCACCGGTGTTTTCTTAACTTTGTCCTGAAAACCTTTACAAAGAGTATTATTTCTGAAGTGTAGAATGTATTTCCTCACTCACGTTCCATTCTTTTGTCGATTAACGACCTTTCAGTTTCACGAAATAAAATAAAATATCCTAAATTTCAGGTTGGTAGCACCTCAAATTAGTAACCTCAAATTTCGAAAGTTGCTTGTATTTCGTAACACTGAAAGGAACTCGAGAAAAGAATGGGACAACACTGAGAAAAAAGATTTTACACTTGAGAAATATTAATATTCAGAACTCTATGACTTACCTTTACCTTCAAAAATTTTCTCCAAAAGCTCGTGTGCAATAACAGTCCTATAATATGCTTACCTTGCTGACGGCTGACATTTCCACCTAGCGTAGCATTGCCGCGAAATATTTGAGTCGCTTTTTGATTCTATTATATTGATTTTTATTTGGAAACTTGTACTATTTCCAGGAAATTTTACATTTTTCACGTCATTCGCCAACAAAAACACTAGCCAACGGACCCCGACATTTTCAACTGCGCAAATCGAATCATTAATTTTATTTTAAAACAGTGTCTAATTTGGAAGTCGGTAAAATAAAACGTATTCAAATTAGGTCAAACTCCCAATTTTAAAAGCATTATATATTATTATTTTGAATTTAGAATTGACAAATTTTTTTATTTTTAGTTTAGATGATTTGAAATCAGAAGAATTATGTGTCCGGTTTACTGTCGCCTTTCATCGAATTTCAAAGAGTTTCTGTGGAATTATTTGTAATGCCAATCAACTAAGGTAAAAGAGATCAAGAGTATGAATAATTATAATTTTTTTTTCGGAGATGAGGTAACCTATTCACAAGTTACATACTATTTCCTTCCAGCTGTTCTAATTCGCGAAATATAAATGTCAACTTCTAATCCGATTAGTCCAGTCGCTACTAACTAACTAACGAATATCTTGGTTATTTTTTAGAAATCCAGGACAGTTTTCATTCAACAAATTTTGATTAACAATTTAATTATTTATTACGGAGTGTCTCGTCGTACCGAAATTCGGTATCAGTAGTCAAATAGTTTTCGTCAGCTTGGCTAGTCGTCCCGAATTTTCAGGCCGACCAGTCCATCCCCTTTTCAACTTCCCCAATTTTTCAGGACGACTATATACAGCCTATTCATTAACAACAAAATTATAAATCATTTTTAGCATCTTTGAGCGCAAATAAATCCTTTTTGCTTAATTTTGTGAAAACTATCAGGAGGCAATATTTTGAAAATGGAAGCAGGCTTGGTCACGCTTCAGATTTCAGAATAGGGTGAATAAGTTAATAAGTAAGTTACTAAACTTCAAAATATCGCAAAAATCTAATTTATAAATTACGTGGAGGTTCTCAAGGGTGAACTAAAGACTCTTATCGGGTTGAAAATTAAGATTTATTGTATTGTTTTATAACAATGTTAATTTGATGAGAAACTTCAGAGGTTGTGAGGCGTCTTTTTACTATTCGATGCCTTTCAAATGTTCAGGGAATATTATTTTTGCGTAGATTAACAATTTTTCGACGGGCCTGACAACAATTTCAAAATCGATTCTTTGGACCACACGTACACATATGCAATCAACTCATAACTTTGCATGTACATACGCATGTAACGTGCGTGCATTTTTTCAAATCCGATTTTCTCGCCAACAGCTGGTCCATCTCATTACTTTTTTACATTCAAAGTTCATTTTTATTTAAAAAATTATTTTCCATACCTGAATGAAGTATAAATCTACAAAAAATTGAATTAATGGTGTGTAGGATTGTGGTTTACACGCTCTACTTTATAATGAAGTTGGATTTTGCTAGCTCGGCCTACTGGAATATCCCTTGTTTCATCCTTTGCCAATACAGTGATCTTACCACTTTCCATGTTTATTTTTGACCGTTTTCTACCACCCGTTGTACCTATATTTGAATATATTCCAGCAAGAACATCACTTTTCTCCAATATTGCAAAGACGTCACCATTAGATGTTGATAATACAATTTGTTCCTGGAGTGGCATAGGCACAAATACATTTAGATGCTCAAGTAATCTAATTCGCTTCTCCGTTGGAAAAGTATATTTTCGAAGTGAGAATACCAGGCTCGGATTCTTATAGGAAGTAACACGAATAAATTCAAGCTGGTCAAGTTCATACTGATGTCCGTCAGAAGAATAAATCTTGGTAGGTGGAGCCATGAACCTGGCTGGAGGCGACCTGGACCTGGCATGAAGAGGAGGCTCGGCAAGAGAAGGAGACCTCGCTGGAGTATAATGTCTGGCTAAAGAGCGAGACCTATCAGAAGAAAGATGTCTGCCTGATGAACTTGAAGATTCGGAACAAGGAACACCAGGAATAGGCTCACCATTAGGTAGACAGTCAAACTGTGAACTTAACTCTGCAAGCAGAAACATAGAAATGATTTTTTTTTGAAGTATGTAGGTATATCATGAAATCCTTGTGGCAAAATGGCAAAGCAAGACTGCGGATATAGAGGACAGATTGTAATCGGGAATGTCTTGAAAGCTAGACCCGCAATATTCAGGGAACGTTACTCGGGAAGGATCCTGGAAAAGCTGTATGTCGAATTTTGTTGCGAAATATAATGCTTTTATATACATAGACTACATTTGATAATTGTAGGTACGACTAGCGGAAGTACTTTTAAAAATCACTGATCTTGAAAAGAATATTAAATTTCGCGTAAAATGGCCCCTAAAGGTTATATTTTTCACCCTTTGAGGATAATGAAGGTTTTTCAAGTTTTATCTGGATAAGTAAGATATTATTAAAACGTCATAGACTGTATGGTATAAAGTTCAAATTTTTTCTACAACTTTCAGAAGGTCAAATATATCTCTTTTGGGAGTTATTCAATAAAGAGTTTAGTAAGCTTTCCTACGGTTTCTTAAAAATAATATATGTTATTATTATATTCACCAATAGAATTAAGGAGGACCATCAAAGTAGACAGCAGAGTATAAACGATCTCCATTTTTCCAAATCAAGGAAAAACTTATCATATGCGGTACTGAAGAATTTTGTTAAATGTATATCTAATGAGTATTCTAATGTTTCATTGAATTATATGTATGGTATCTTAATCGTTATCTCATAGGCTGCATGCAGCAAGTTTGTTCTTCTGAGGTAGTGATTTATGATTCATACTATGGAATAAAATTCGGTTACCTCAATCGAGTCTGGTTTGAGAAAAGTGAAGAGATTTTTAAAAATAATATATTATATATATATATATATATATATATATATATATATATATATATATAT
>CAKNYM010052750.1:111503-129248 GCA_932195095.1 Andricus curvator | reverse complement strand
TATATATATATATATATATATATATATATATATATATATATATATATATATAATACAATTACCGAATAGAGGCCTCGTCAAAGGGGCTATTATGGAAATATTTACTTGTTTGTTAATAGAATTGTTAAATAATTATTTTATGGCTCTAGACCACATTGTTATCTTTGACTAGGTACTATAGACGATAATAAACAAAGCTTTGATTTGAAGCATTTGGTTAAGGTAGATAACGTTATTGATAGTAGCTTTATCGCGAAAAGATTATTTTTTCTGAAAAAAATTGGAAACATACAACAATATTATTTAGTAAAAAAATTTGATTTTTGACAGAGTTTTTAATTCTCCGCGCTTTATTCTTATCGATGAATTGCTAAAATTCATTTATTACCTAGAATTTAAAAAGATTCTGCAGCACTTTACGAGATTTTAACAGATGTCTTAGAGGATTTCAAAAATTCCCGCAATTTTGAGCATTTCAGAGGATTTTGAGAAATTTTCAAGGTCAAAGAAAATAGTTATGAAATTGTCAAAAATAGCTATTTTTGGTAATTGTTTTTTTTTTTTTTTTTTGCTGGAGAAGCAGTAGGATATTACATTATTCCAATATTATAACATAAACTCACAACTGCCATTTTAATACAATAGAGCGTGATAAGAAAACTCTAAATAAACTGAGTTAAGTACTTCTAGTTACAAGCTTTCATTTGCCTTGATATGTGGGTTAGGGTAGTCTTAAAAAAATCGATTATTGATTTTTTGTCATTATGTAGCTTCCTAAAATCGTTAATGGATCCGAACAAAATTAAAGGCTGTAAATTTGAGCAAAAACGGTTAATAAAAAGGCGTGCCTTCAGAACTTTGAGTTTACATTTAATTAATACTGAGAAAAGTGCACCTTTGAAAATGTGCAAGTAATATGTGAAAATATGTAATCAAGGTCAGATAGAAAGTGCATTTCCTTTTTGGAAATACTGCAACGAATACGAATCAACAATAACTTCTTATTTTTAATCTCATAAGACCCTTCTATTTACCTCCAAAACCTACCATGTAATTAGATGTAGTTGCTGAAACAATAGATGAGCTATTGATATAATAATATGCGCTTTCCAAGTTTATTGAATAGACCATGGTATTATTAAAATAGCATTGATTCACAAAAATGGTTCGAACAATTAAAAATTAATTCAAAAGGTTATAAAATCTTGTCGTTTACTTATCCATTAGGATCTATAAAAAATAAGAACAAAGTAATAAATGCGGGCAATATTCCACAAACTCCTTATTGAACGTGCATGGGATATTTTTGAGAATAGCCTATATTTTATTATACATTTCAACTTTCTGAACATAATATACAAAAATGTGTTTTGTTTCCTCTCAATATTCAGAAAACAAAGAAACTCGCATTGTCTTTTTGTAACCCTATTTGTACACCAAACAATGTTCCATATCCCAAAAGTTTCAGTATGTTGTTCCAGAAGTCCTTTTTTGTAAACATTCGAATTCGTTGATAAGTTTTCATTCATGAAATTGTTAAATTTTATTTAAGAAATTGTAAATAAAATTCCCCAAAGTGTAGAGGGACAGAATATTGAGGACGATTATTATTGAAAATATCTATCAAAAAATTGCCAGCTGGTTCTAGAAGCTGGGCGATTCCGCCAGGGATGAAATTAAAATTGAAATACATAAAGGTCAAGTTTCGGGCCATAAATGGAGACTGGGTGTTTGGAATGCTAGAGGAAAAAATAAAATAAAAGAATTACGATAAACTATGCACGTGAGGAAGCTAGATATTTTATGTGTTCCTGAAACAAGGAAAAAGAGATGCAAAAGTATAAACATAAAAAATGGGGTATCAAAAGGCGTTTTTGAAACATGGTCAGGAGTATATAGTGAATCACACGGTAGTCAAGGGATCACTTTGATTATGAATGAAGAAGCAAGACAGCATCTTAAAGATCATGATTTTGTATCTCCCAGATTGTTGTGGGCTAGAATGAAGGCAGGAATCAGAAGATTATTCATCATAGCGTGCTACGCCCCAGTTGATAGTGATCCAAGAGAAGTCAAATCCGCCTTCTGGGACACTCTATATGATACAACAAGTACTTGCGATCATGGTGAAAGAATCATTCTGCTAGAAGATATGAACGGATGGGTCAGCATTCAACGTTAGGGTACAGATACAGAAAAGGTGGTAGGTATTTTTGGGGATTCAAGAAAAAATTATAACGGGGAAAAATCAGTTAGCTTACGTTTAGAAAAGGGCCTATTTATTACAAATATTTGTTTTAACATACAATGATCCACATGTACACCTGGCGTAAAGGAAATAGCCATGGTATTATTAAAATACCAATAATTCGCGATATTTATTTGAAATCAAACAGTCAAGAATAAACAAAAATGGTTTGAATAATTAAAAATTAATTAAAAAATTAATTAAAAAATTTATATAGTTTTTTAGTTTATTTATACATTAGGATCTATAAAAAAATTAAGAAAAAGAAATCAATAAGGGTAATATTCCGCAAGATCCTTATTGGACGTGCATGGGATATTTTTGGGACTAAATGAAAGGGGCTTAGGAGGATTGGAATTAAAATGTAATTATAAATTCGTATTTTTTAAAGAATTTTAATGAGATCATGGAAGTATTGCCTATACATTATTAAAAATTGCAACGTTTGGAACAGAATATACAAAAATTTGTTTTCTTTTCTCTTAATATTAAAAAAAATAAAGGAACTGGTCTTGATTTTTTTTGGAATCAAATAAAATAGTGGGGGGAGGCGCAAAAAAAATGTAAACCTTTTTTTTGGCTACCTATTTGTACACGAAATATTTTCCTATATGCCAAAAGTTTTAGTATGTTAGTTTAGAAGTTGTTTTTTACAAACATCCAGATTCGTTCATAAATTTTCAATAATAAAATTCCTAAATTTTATTATGAAAATCTGTAATAAAGTTTTCTCACATGGAGAGGGGATCGAAATTAAGGACAATTAGTATCGAAAATATCTACATTGCTATATTGCTATCTGGTTTTAAAAGTTCGGTGATTCATGAAGAAATGAAATTAAAATATGAAAAACTACCTATGAATTCCATCTCGAGTGTTACCACTTTATTTGTATTTATATTTATATGGTTCTCATTTCACGAGTACTTCGCTTCCCGTTAGCAAATGTATTTACTTCCTCATAAAGGAAGCATTTGTGGTTTATTAAATAATAGGCAAACTAAAGTTTTCAGTGTTATCAATTTAAGAATAGAAATGTACAAAAAATACAAAATAATACAAACAATTGTTTAAATACAATGACAAATCAGACAAATCAAATTTTGTAGTTAAAATGGTAATTTTTTGAGCTGCAAAAGAGAAGGGGGAAATTCTATTGCAGCATATTTCTTTGCCAGCTTTATGCTAAGTTAAGTTAAGTGTTAAGTTTTCAATTAAAAAAAATTATCTCTCAACCAAGAGGTTGAATTTTGAAACCAAAACTATTTGAATTTTTTAATGAAAAACAGTGGAATTCAACGAAAAAAGGCGAATTTTGAACAAAAATTCAAAATATATTTTTAATCATGTTGACAAACAAAATTTCACTATAAAAACCTGTTTTTTCAAATATTATGCATTAACATAGCTTCCTTACTGTTCAATAAAATGTATAAATATTATAAGGCAATCGATTTGTCTCGAATCAGCACATCTTTTCTATCCTCACATCAACTTTCAATTATGAAAATGAATTTAAACTTCAGTGATTTCTTCCCACACATAATTTGATATACTATGAGGAAATAACTATTAATTATTAATTAATTATCATTATAATCACACTAGTCAGCAATTGCCCGTGCGCACGTGTATCACGCGCTATTTTTTGCAACAACCTTCCGAGAAAGTTGCACTAAGGAAAGACTAAGGAAGAATATTTATAGTTGTGATGGGGGTTGGGGGGGAGTGGTAAGCGGTTAAATCCTCAGCGCAACGAAAAAAATTATTCTAAAAATCGAAAATTTTAATTAAATTGAATCGAAATATATATGAAAATAACTAATTCCAAATTATTTTAAAATTTAACAATTTGACAAAGAAAAATAACTTTGTATTGAAAAATCATATTATATTCATGAAAATTCAACTGTATTATAGATAATTTGCCTTTCTGACTTCAAAATTCAACAATTTTGTTGGTAATTCTTCTTTTTTCTTGCAATTTTAACTGTTTCTCAAATAATTTATTTATTTTGTTGATAATTCGTCTTTTGGGGAGAAAATTAGTCATGTTTTTAAAAATTCATTTTCATGGTTGAGGATTGAACTATTTTGTTAAAAAATCGTCTTTTTGGTTGAACTAAACTGGTCGAGATTTATTTTTTTGTTTTTAAAAGTTATTTTTGAAAGTTTAGCTATTCCATTCTTGTTTGAGAACTTATCTTTT
Source organism: Andricus curvator (assembly GCA_932195095.1). Classification (NCBI taxonomy): domain Eukaryota; kingdom Metazoa; phylum Arthropoda; class Insecta; order Hymenoptera; family Cynipidae; genus Andricus; species Andricus curvator. Next base: position 124,791 of record CAKNYM010052750.1, on the reverse strand, counting down.
TTAGTTTAAAATTCAACTATTTCATCGAAAATTCAAGTATTTTGTTGAAAATTCGTCCTTTGGAATTAAAAATTCATCTTTTTTTGGTAGAAAAGCAATATTCCTTCGTTAAAAATAAACCTTTTCTTTCGAAAATTCAGTAGTCTTCGAAAAAATTCGTAGAAGATGGGGCGGTTTAGGAGAATTCAATGAAAATAACAACATTCTAAGTTTTGATGCAAAAAAAACAAACAAAAAATACCTATTTTCAGAATGGAAAGTGATTATTGGTTTTTGTATATGTTTAAAGTTAAATGAGAACAGTTAGTGATATTGAAAATGAGATTCTGATTTTGATTAGGTGTTTCCGGTAGTTTCACTTTCAACCATGTAGTTGAATTTTTAAAGAAAAATGCAGTAGTTGATTTTTCAACCAAAAAAGATTTTAATTTTAAACCAAAAGTCCAGAGTCATCCTGCTGCACGTTGTTTGACCTTGCCCTGACCTTTCCAGGTCAAATTTTCGATTTGTCAAGGTCATATCTGGACGTAAAATTTTCCGCTCTCTCAGTTCCCGGGGTCAAAAATAGAGGTTCCCATTTTAAAAAATCAATTTGACCTTGAAATGACCGTGAAGGTCATGGTCAAGATCAAAATAAAGGTCACCATTGAATTCCTTGTTGAAAGTTCCTTCAATAATGACCTTGACTGCCCTGGAAAAAAATATCTTACCTGAGGAAATATTCAGCCGTCCCGGGACTTTTTGGACACCCGGTATATGGTATTCACCTTTGTTGCCAAATACTGGTGGTCTGGAGCTTCGTTGAGAAACTTTTATACGTCCTCTGACCGTAAGATTTTCGATTTCTTGCTCTTGAAGTGAACAAACTGTCTCTGTAAGAAAGCAGTTAGCTTTGCCTAACATTCAATTTTAATGTTGTTTTTAGTGCTCAATGTGGTTTTTAGCATTGAGTAATGAGAGCAAAGAGTCGAAGGTTTCATTATTTTTGCCAGCTCACTAAAATAGGTCATTAAAACGTTCTCTGATAGTGATTTGGTATTCTTTGTCGCTGTCCACTTCATAAATCTATAGTACCTTGTGTTGTATTTAGTTTTTGACTTTTCGGGTATCAAATTTTCTGAAGCACTTGCAGCGGCTTGAATAATATCTGGTGGAGTACCAGTTTGATTCGAATAAGTAAATCTTCTTTTGACAATGAGAAGGAAAATTTCACTTGTACTCTAAACATGTCGACTTCAACCTCGCACTTGTCATCAGCTGTTCGCTTGGACACTGAGCGCTGCTGTTGCTACGTTGACCCCGAATTGTCGCGATGCGGAAAGTTGCTTATCTGCAATGTGCGCATGCGCATACATTCCGATGATGTGGAAAGTATACCAGAATCGAACTGCGCATGCGCCAATATTATTCCTGCCTTGTTTTCCGGAATGAGTCACTTTGCATATAATTTAGCTACATGAAACGAACTACTTTCGAGGTGGGTATTCCAAAAAAATGGCAGTAAAAATTTTTCTTCTATCATTACTATTATAAACTGAGACATTTAATACCTCATTCGTCCTAATTATTGTAGCTTTCAAAGACCTGAAATGCAAAATAGTTTCATCCTTTTCAATACGTAATTAGCGAATTTAAATTTGAGCCAGTTAACATTGAACATTTTCTAATTTAATAATTGCAAATCTGAGTTCTTCAAACATTAAAAAATGTTAATGAAAGATTTCGAAAATATAACGATTTCAATTTTGATAACATTTAGCTGTGGAAGACTTCATAAATGACTAATTCTCTTTCTTTCTGTAGGTTTCAAAATAGGCCGTGGCTACGGGTACCGAAATGTCGGTACAAATAACCGGATTATTCGGTACACATAAAGCAGGAAAGGGACTTTTTGTACTCAAATTTCGGCACCAATTGCCAAACTTTTTCGGTACGTGTAGACACTTCCTATAAGTTCCTAAAAAACATATTGTTCAGTTTTGGTAGCTTATAAATTAAAAAATATTAATATTTGTGAGCACTCGAAATTCAAAATTATTCAACTTTCAGCACTGCGAACATTTTAAATCAATATTCTGTTTCACGTTCCTCGTTTACATTTTTGTATTCAAAACCACCATTTTATGAGCCTATAGTGTCCCAGAAAAGTGAGCATTTAGATATCCTTTTACCGAACAATTTCAGCCACTGACAGTTTATTAGTTCAAAACTCCGCTACACTGACGGTTTATTAGTTCCCCAAATGGCCACTGAATAACGCAAAATGTATTGCACCAGATTTCATGAACCTGCTAATGAAAAAAATCTGCCTCGCACTGAACCACTTTGAAAATTTCGCATCATGCAAGATTACCATATCAATCGTATGTTTTCATCTAAATCAATAGAATCCGTCAATCCTTACCTGCAATGACGTCGCAGTTATAATTGTAAATCTTTGTACACTCAAAGTCATGGAAAGGATAAATATGAGCTGGCCTTCGAGAAATTGGACGAATGGAGAAAACAAAACAAAAGAATGTTCGGACAGTAATCATCATCACTATCAAAAAACATTCACTTCATAGGAGGTTCAAACCATTTCGAAAAGGGGCTATCCAACACTCTCTTTTCTGGGGGCCCTACAGGCTCATAACATGGTGACTTCGAATAAAATACCTAACATCATTCGTAGGGTTACATTGACCTCCCCACGGCAAAGACGTACCCAATCCTACTGGTAATGTAATATACTAATAACCAACAGCTTCTAAATACAAATTATTTAATTTTGTATTGCTTTTAAGTTGAAAAAAGGTATGTGATTCCCGTTTGGAGATTTTCTAATTACCCAGGTATCAAGTTCTAACTCATTTAATTTTGTATTGTACTTCTATATAATCATTAGAATCATTAATTTTAGTTTCAAACAGTGTCTAATTTGGAATTTGGTAGAATAAAGCGTATTCAGCCCAGGTCAAACTCCCAATTTTAAATGAATTATATATTATTATTTTGAATTTAGAATTGAAAAATTCTAAATGTTTTGATTTTTAGTTTAGATGATTCGAAATCAGAAGAGTTCTGTGTCCGGTTTACTGTCTCCTCTCATCGAATTTCACAGAGTTTCTGTGGAATAATTTTTGTAATGCCAATCAACTAAGGTAAAATAGATTAAGTGTGTGAATAATTTTTTTTTTGTTCGGAGGTGCAGTAACCTATTCACAAGTTACATACTATTTCCCTCCAGCTGTGCCAATTCGAGAAATATAAATGTCAACTTCTAATCCGATTAGTCCAGTCGCTACTAACTAACTAACGAATATCTTGGTTATTTTTTAGGAATCCAGGACAGTTTTCATTAAACAAATTTTGATTAACAATTTAATTATTTATTACGAAGTGTCTCGTCGTACCGAAATTCGGTATGAGTAGTCAAATAGTTTTCGTCAGCTTGGCTAGTCGCCCCGAATTTCCAGGCCGACTAGTCCATCCCCTTTTCCAACTTCCCCCATTTTTCAGGACATCATATATTTATATCATAAACATCATAAACATCATATTTCTCAACAAAAAATCATTAAATCATTTTCAACATCTATGAGCGCAAATAAATCCTTTTTACGCAACTTTGTGAAAACTATCAGGAGGCAATATTTTGAAAATTGGAAGCAGGCTTGGTCACGTCTGAAATTTCAGAATAGGGTGAATGAGTTAATAAGTATGTCACTAAACTTTGAAATATCGCAAAAGTCTAATTTATAAATTACGTGGTGGTTTTTGAGGGTGAACTAAAGACTCCTATTGGGTTGAAAATTAAAACTTATTGTATTGTGTTATAACAATGTTAATTTAATGAGAAACTTCAGAGGTTGTGAGACACGTCTTTTTACTAATCGATGCCTTCCAAATGTTCAGGGAATATTATTATTTTTGCGTAGATTACCAATTTTACGAGGGGCCTGAAAACAATTTCAAAATTGATTCTTTGAACCACACGTCTACATATGCAATCGACTTATAACTTCGCATGTACGTACGTATGTAACGTGCGTGGATTTTTTCGAATCCGATTTTCTCGCTAACAGCTGGTCCATCTTATTACTTTATTATATTCAGAGTATATTTTTATTTAAAAAATTATTTTCTATTCCTAAATGAAGTATAAGTCTAAAAAAAAATTGAATTAATGGTGTGTAGGATTGTGGTTTACACGCTCTACTCTATAATGAAGTTGGATTTTGTTAAGTCGGCCTACTGGAATATCCCTTATTTCATCCTTTGTCAATACAGTGATCGTGCGACTTTCCATGTTTATTTTTGACCGTACTCTACCAGTCTGTTTACCTTGACATGAATATAGTCCAGCAAGCACATTGCTTTTCTCCAATATTGCAAAGATGTCACCATTAGATGTTGATAATACAATTTGTTCCTGGATTGGCATAGGCACATAGACACCTCTATGCTCAAGTAATCTAATTCGCTTATCCTTTGGAAAAGTATGTCTTCGAAGTTCGAATACCAGGCGCGGATTCTTATAGGAAGTAAGCCGAATAAATTCAAGCTGGTCAAGTTCATACTGATGTCCTTCAGGAGAATCAATCTTGGTAGGTGGAGCCATAAACCTGGCTGGAGGTGACCTGGACCTGGAATGAACAGAAGGCTCGGCAAGAGAGGGATAATTCGCTGGAGAATAAGGTCTGGCTGAAGAAAGAGGGGAAAGATGTCTATCTGGTGAATTGGAAGATTCGGAACGAGGAACACTGCGAATAGGCTCACCATTAGGTAGACACTCAAACTGTAAACTTAAATCTGCAAACAGAAACAAAGGAGTTTTTTTTTAAGTGTGAAGGTATATCATGAAATCCTTGTGGAAAAATGACAAAGCGAGACTGGAGTTATAGAGGACAGATTATACTGGGAAACTTCTTGAAAGCTAGACCCGCAATATTCAGGGAACATTACTCGGGAAGGATCCTGGAAGAGATGTCGAATTTTATTGCGAAGTATAATGCGCTTTTATTTACATAGACTCCATTTCGAAATTGTAGGTACGACTAGCAGAAGTACTTTTAAAAATCACGGATCTTGGAACGTATATTTAATTCCGCGTCAAATGGCCCCTAAGAGAGATATTTTCCCACTCTGAGGATAATATACCAACTAAAAAGTTTTCAAAAATGCTACAATTTCTGGAATTTTGTATCCCAACTCCAACTTTTTGCAACACCTGGGAAAGTTGTAGCAGAAATCTGAAATTTCTACCATACTGTCTTTGAAGTCTTATCTTTAATTGAAGTCAATAAAAGTAACTTTTCAGACTTATCTCGAAAACCGGTGAAGGTTTTTTAAGTTTTATCTGGATAAGTAAGATATTATTAAGACGTCATAGGCTGTGTGGTATAAAGTTCAAATTTTTGCTAGAATTTTCAGAAGGTCAAATATATCTCTTTGGGGAGGTATTTGGTGCAGAGTTTAGGAAGCTTCCCTACGGTTTCTCAAAAATTGTTATATATTATTATTATATTCACCAATAGAATTAAGGATGACCATCAAGCTGAAGACCAGAGTATAAACGACCCCCATTTTTCCAAATCAAGGAAAAACTTATCATATGCGGTACTGAAGAATTTTGTTAAATGTATATCCAATGAATATTCTGATGTTGCATTGGAGTGTATGTACGGTATTTCAGTCGTTATCTCATAGGCTATAGGCAGAATCTTTGTTCTTCATGCATGTTGATTTATACAATGAAATAAAATTCGGTTACGTCAATCGACCGTGGTTTAAAAAGAGTAAAGAGATTTTTTCAAATAATGCCCCCATAAAAATATCTGAAAATCATTTTAAAATATTGTAAAAATCTGTTATAATATGTCTAGTATGGTTTAAGGACAGAGAAGACTTGATGGGCTTATCGAGATATACAATTATTGCATGAACGTCTCACAAAAGGGGCTATTACGTGGATGTTTATTTGCTTCTCTTATAGGATTTCAAAAATTGCCCGCAATTTTGAAGATTCCAGAGGATTTTAGCGATTTAACTTTTAATTCATTTGTTCTCTTTTTTGTTTTAAAATATTCACACAAGTTCATATTATGACATAAGCTTACAACTGCCATTTTAAAACAATAGAGCGTGATAAGAAAACTCTAAATACATTGAGTGAAGTACTTCTAATTACTGTAATATGGTGTCTTAATTAAAAAAATCTGTGTCGAATCCTTTTTATATGTTTATTACACGCTTTTATTCGACTTCATATGTGGGTTAGAGTAGTCTTAAAGAATCGATTATTGACTTTTCGTTATTATGTAGCTTCCTAAAATCGTGAATGGACCCGCAAAAATTAAAGGCTGTAAATTTGAGCAAAACGTTTAAAAAAAAGGCGTGCCTTTAGAACTTTGAGTTCTCTTAAAATATATAAAAAAGCGTATAGAAAATTTTGTTTTTTGGACTATCCTATGGGCGCTCTTGACAAATAAGGGCCAATATCCCAAAAGTTTAATTACATTTTTTATAAGTTGTTCTTTTTAAGCCTCCAGATTAGTTTTTATACTTTCCAGTATGAAATTCTTAAATTTTATTTCAAAAAATGTAAATTAAATTCCCTAAAGTGGAAAGGGGGAAAAATTGAGAACAATTATTATTGAAAATATCTATCGATAAATTGCTTGCTGGTTCTAGAAGATGGGTAAATCCTCCACGGATAAAATTGAAATTTGCCTATCAGGTGTTCGGGATCGAGAGAGTAATTAAAGTTGAAAATGAAGCAGACGCGGCGAAATCAAGCCGATAAGTGAGGCTTTTAATAATATCAGTTAGCTCCAGAGAATTCAGGTACCTTCATTTCGATCATCCAACCGTAATCCTCGCTGAGCGTTAAGTAAGGACGGACCTCCGGCCGGGGAAACAATTTGTTGAAATCCTCCGAAATCCCAAGATTGCCGGCTATGTTTGTGGTAAATGCCACCAAGGGAACACTTATACCCGGAAGATTTGTACCCAGCACGACAGCGGAATTTCAAATTTAGAAAAGCGATTGCAACTGCTTTCAAACCCAGATTGCATTATATACCATGTATACCATATTTCTCTTGAAACTAAGTTACGTAACTCCAGGTAAATTGCATAATTGTGCTAAAATATTTTCAAGGATGCTGTAAAAGGGTTAATTAATTTTGACAAAGAGAGTCTGGAATAATTGATTTTCTCAGCTTGCAGACGCGCCGTTCCTCGCATCTTTGTATATTTCTCATCGATGCTTTTAATTCAAATTGCTTTCGAGAATATCAAAGCTTTTGCGTATCTTAATTGAAAATGGGATAATGCTGGGAAATTCCATTTGAGATTTTGGTTCAATACAATAAAACTTTTTCTATATTACAGGCTCTTTGATACTTTTTTTTAACGATAAAACTATTTGACTACGAAAAAAATGACACTAATGCTACTGTTTTTTTAAATTTCCGGCTGGTGCAAATATTTTTTTACATTGCCTTTAAACATATTTCTGAACTTCTTTGAAAGAGTTTAAGGGTTTTCAAAATTTTTGAAGAAATTGTATGAGATGTCACAACTTTTGAGAGAGTTCATGGGATGTCAAAGGATTTGAAGGGATTTCACCAGACCAAATTTCTTCGAATGCCCAGAAAAAAATTTCAAAAGCGGAATCGTTTAATATTTAGGGATCGCGCAAATACCATGAAGTTTCCCATTGATTCAACATTAGAAGAAGTCGGCTTTTTGTAAATCTAATTTTTTTAGGTAATGAAATGTTACAAATAATTCCGTATTTTAGTATGTTGTTTAGAATTTGTGTAGGAATAAGTATCAATTGTAAGTTTTGGTGATGGATGACGTTAAGCCACTCTTATGGGTCTCTGAAACACCCCTATGCGTGTCAAATTTAAATTTTACGTAAACATTGCGATTTTTTAACGCCTTTTGAATTTTTTGTTGTAAATAATCATTACTCGGGCATTCAAGAATACTAGGTCATATTTTAACTAATTTTCAATTGTTCAAATAAGTTTTTCCGTGGTGATTTAACAATTAAATAATTCGATTAAATAATTTCACAATCATTTCAGTAATGCGTTTCAAAAAATTTCGAAAATTTTGACAGACTTTATTAGTTTGGAGTACTAGTTCGTTTTCTAATAATACTTGTAAACGTTTAAACAATTTAGTTTTGGTTAAGTGTTCAGTTTTGGGATTTTTCAAAAAATCGTACTGATTTTATGGGTTCTTTGTCGGTAGAGAAGAGAAATTTTTTTTATTTTTTTATTTTTGTATTTGTCGAAAATTTGGTAAGATAAATTGTTTCTTCTGCTTTTTTTAGGTGAACTATATACTCGAACAAATACATATTATTTAAATAGTTGTGAAATTATTTAAACAAATTTATTTGATTATGATCATTGGTTAAAGAACTCATAAGAGACCGTTCAAAAAATACTTAACGCTTTTTTCTGAAAATCCCCCCCCCCTACATAATATTAAATGACAGATTTCATTTATTTTAAAAAAAATTTAAAAAGCGACCTCTAAATATCAACTTATTTCGCTGAAATTTGGAGATTTTTTTTTGAGCATTCGAACAAACCTAGGGAGGGGGTGAGACCGAAGAAATTCTATAGAAATTTAGGAAGTGAATGAAATTAAATGAAATTTTAACTGACTTCAGGGAATTTCTATCGATTTCATGGGATTGTATGGGGTCTTATAAGGGACGTACCAGGTAGAGTGTTTTTGGTTTGAATTCATAATTTTTTAAATTAAACGTTATGGCTAGAAAAATATATTTTCAAACTTTCCGAATAGCTCAGGCGCTAACGATTCAGGTTTGTAGCCGGAACGTTTCGTGCTCAATTCTCGCTGCCTAAACTTTTATACCATTTTTTGTTCGCATTTTATTCAATAAAATGTTTATACATTAAATTGTCTTTCATTTTTTTTCAATGCAAAAATAAACTATTAAAATGCTTTTTTCAATAAAAAAACTCGCTATTCCGCATGATTTTAGTTAATTTTTTTCAAAAAGCTTTTTTATTAAATCATTTATTAATTCATTCACTATGCATAAGCATTTTAAAGTTTAAAAAAGAGAATGAAAGTGAATGACATGGTATTTTAATACAAGTTTTCCTACATATTTTTATGTTAAAGTATGCATATAAATTTCAAACAAAATAATTAAATTAATCAAGTTCATAGAAAATAAATTTTTTTGCGACAAATTTCGAAAAAGCTAGTTTTTCATTGTTTAAAAAAAGTTTTTTTTTTCATTATGAGAAAAATTTTAAATTTTCTTGAATAATTAAGATTTTCATAAATAAAATGCAAACAAAAATGGCAAAAAGTGCAGGCAGCGAGAATCGAGCCCGCAACTTTCCGGCTACAAACCCGACCCGCTACCGCCTGAGCTACTGGTCTATCTGGAAGATATATTTTTCTAGACCATAAAATGGGCAGTCAAAACTTTAAAGTTGTTTTTCTCGAAACTGGCCCAATGCTGGGTCATAGGAATTTCACAATTACGCTTAGGGTTAATGGATTTTAAATAATATAATTTATTTTAAAAGAAATTTCGATTAGTATGATGAGATTTTGAAGATTTTTTTTGTATTATAGAAAATTCCGGAATATAAAATTTAAAATATGTTGAAGATTTCCAGGAATTTAGCGATATTTGAGAGATTCATAGAATTTTAATGGAAATTAGAGGATTCTATAAGATTAAAAGAAATTTCCATAAATTTCAAGAGATTTCAAAGGATTTTAAAGAGTTTAGAGTATTCAAAATGAGTTCAAGGATTTTAACCAGACTTGAAATTTTTTAAGGGTTCCCAAAAAGTTTTTGTAGGATTTCAGAAAATTTCAAACGCTTTTAAAAAGGCACCTACAATATTTTTACAGATTTCAGGGATTTTAAGGATTTCAAGGAATGTAATCAGATTTAATGGATTCATAGCATTTCAAAAGAAAATAATAGACTTCAAGGGATTTCTGCTGATTTTAAGGAACTTGAAATATTTTAAAGGTTTTTCAAAAGATTGGCGAGTTTTCCAGGGATTTCAGGGTGTCTCAACAGATTTCAGAGTTTCTAAAGGGATTTTAACGGATTTCAAAGTTTTATTGAGAAGGATTGAAAATATTTCACGCGATTTTATGAGGGATGTGAAATTATATATAGTTTATACCAGATTTGGAAAATAGTTACCCCTCGATGTATGTCATATTTAAAAAATTTCGTAACAGTATTTTTCTACTATTCAAAAATCGTATGCTACTGTTGACACTATTTTGATTTCCCAAATGAGATAATATAAAGGACAATATTTTCAATAATTTATGAAGATTAGTATTTCATCCTCATAATCATTATATAATATTTTGGAAAAATATATACTATATAGAGAATATAAATACGAATTTCCGACGATAAACACTAACATAATCTAAAGTTTTCAAAAATGGTACGTTTAATTTTTAATGTAAAATAATTTTGGTTCATAACAATATTTCAGGTAAACATACTAATATACACTATTATTATGCCAATATTCTAAACATTCTTAAAAATTGAAATCCTTACGTTTCTTATTCCAAATAACCGATTTTTAGTAAATATTGCTAACATAACCTGAAATGGTTACAAAATTGTAAATATTCTTTGAAACCTATAGCCTATTCCGATAAAAACACGGTTATAATTCAAAATTGAAAAAAAAAATTTACCTTCTGCAAAATCCAATCATTTTCGATCAAAAGTACCGATTTTCGACATAAACTGCTAGTATAATCGAAAATTATCAAAAATTTCTGAGTCTTCTTTGAAAATGTATAAAATCTCACAATTTTTTAAGTTAAAAATGCCCCTTTCCGACAAAAAATTCAAACATAACATGACAAAAAGTTGTTTCAAATTATAAATTACCTTTAACATTTTATTATCTTCATTTGAAATAATCAATTTCCAGTGACAATGTTACCATAACCTTAAATTCTTTGATAATAGATAATCTTCTTTGAAATCTATATAGATATTTTCTTTTAAAAATCACTAGCTTATCCTGCAATTTTACAAAAATGTTGTATCTTCTATAATATCTAATGATTTTAAAAATAAAATTAGCATTTCCGGTGTAAACGGCAACATAACCTAAAATTATCAAAAGGTTGTGAATATTCTTTGAAATGTATGAAATATTATTTTTTTAGTGAAAACACCAATTTTCAACAAAAAACACTAACAAAGTCTAAAATTTTTGGATGTAAGGATGTAAGGATTTTTGTTTGATAATACCAATTTTCGATGTAAGACGCTAACGTAACCTAAAATTGTTCAAAAATTTTGAATCTTCTATAATATCTAATGATTTTTCACGAAAAATTTCCATACATTATGGATTGTTGTTATTCCGAAAATAGAATAATAACTTTTTACGATTTATAGGTAATACAATTTTTTTGAAAAAGAACATTTATTTAAACAATTGCCACATGTGTTGAACAAATTTTTTTTTTCATTTATCAACCATATCATTTATCTAGAAATACAGTAACTTTGAACGATTTACTGAGAAAAAAATCTTTCCTTGAGTAATAATGGTTAAAACAATTGAAAATTGGTTTAAAAATACATTGAAACTTGTCGCTTATCAAATACAAATAATTAATGCTGCAAAAAATAAAAAAATACCTTCTTTAGCATGGATTTGACGTAAAACTGTTATTTTGCATTTTGAAATTTTTTTTCCAAAAACTTTTTCCATTTAAAAACCCATGTTTATTTCAAAAGCCCGTGGGCACAGGTTAATGTTGACTTATTTGAAGAAAAAAATTATTTTTTCAGAAAAACATATATTCCATAGATTCAAAATTTCTGTTCATACAAGGTTCAATTATTCTAATTGAATCTCCATGTAATGATTTATGTTTGCCTTTGTAAAGGAAAATGGCACAATTAGTGCAGCATCAACTGCTTATAGTCGAATCATAAAATTTCATTACCATCCATGAAATTAGATAATGTTCCCAAATAATGATTATATATGCATCGCGTGAATGGAAATAGACATAATTTGAGAACCCAAAAACAATAAATTACGTTAGAAAAAAATTAGAAGGAATAGTAAAATTTTGAAATAAAAAATATTCATTTTCTATGAGAAAAGATAATTTTTCAACGAAAAAGTTGAGTTTTTTCATTGCAGAGAGGTGATTTGTCAGCCAAATAGTTCAATTTTTTAGCCAAATGGTTAAATTTAACGAAAAAGTTAAATGTTTAAAAAAAATCTAATTGTAAACCGAACAGTTTCATTAACAACCAAATAGTTAAACTTTTATGCAAAGAAGATGAATTTATAATCAAATAGTTGAATTTTTGTCCTTCAAACAAATGGTCGACTTTAAAAAAAAAATTAACTTCGTCAACAAACAGTTGCATCTTTAATCAAATATTCAAATCTTCAACCCGAAAAGACGATTCTTTTAGAAGAAACTTCAATTTTCAACAAAGAAGTTTATAACCAAAAAAGATCAATTTTCAATCAAAGATATTGATTTTCAATTTCGAAATACGAATTTTCGACAGAGCAGTTGGATTATCAAACAAAAAAGATGAATTTATAACAAGCCAGTAGAATTTTCAATAAAAGAATTAAATTTTACACAAGCTAGTGGGATTTGTAACCGCATATTTGAATTTTCGACCCATCAAGATGAATTTTCATTCCAGAGAGGTGATTTGTCAGCCAAATAGTTCAATTTTTTAGCCAAATGGTTAGATTTAACAAAAAAGTTGAATGTTTACCAAAAAATTCAATTTTAGATCAAACAGTTGCATTAACAACCAAGTAGTTAAACTTTCAGGAAAAGGAGATGAATTTTTAATCAAATAGTTGAATTTTTGACCTTCAAATGCGAACTTTCAAACAAATGGTCGACTTTAAAAAAAAAATTAACTTCATCAACAAACGGTTGAATCTTTAATCAAATATTTAAATCTTTAAGGAAGAAAGACGATTCTTTTAGAAAAAACTTCAATTTTCAATTTTCAACCAAGAAGTCTTCAACCAAAAAAGATCAATTTTCAATCAAAGGTATTGATTTTCAATTCAAAAATACGAATTTTCGACAAAGCAGTTGGATTATCAAACAAAAAAGATTAATTTATAACAAAACAGAAGAATTTTCCATAAAACAATTACAGTTTTCACAAGCTAGTTGGATTTGTAACCGCATAGTTGAATTTTCGACCCATCAAGATGAATTTTCATTCCAGAGAGGTGAT
>CAKNYM010052750.1:85860-96718 GCA_932195095.1 Andricus curvator | reverse complement strand
TTTTCTCCTGCTTGAAAGATTAAAATAGTTATATTATTAATTGAACTTCAAATAATATAATTAATAAATATATATATATATATATATATATAATTAATAATTATAATAAATGTTTACTTAACATTTTTTTAATTAATCTCTTACTGATGATTTCTAATATTTTGTAACGAGCTTGGGAAAAATATTTTGCTTAGAAGTATTACAATTTTTAAAGAGTACATATTTTGCATTATTGAAAATTAAGGCTTGAAAAAATGTTTTCGAATGAAAGTTATAGAATTTCGATTTTATTTTATCATCTCACTTTATTTAAAACGCAACATTCATTTACATAACTGATATATAAATAAAAAATAGTTTAAACATCGTAATAATATATCAAATGCAAAATCGAAATCACTATTTTAAGATGAGACAAACGTTGAATAGTGATTTGAATTTAAATTTTTTGCACAAATAAAATTTTTCTCATGAGATATGGGGATGCTGAATTAGAATGAAAACTGTTTAAAACAAACAAAAAATATTCGGTTCAGAGAAATTGATATCAGGGTGCACATTCTTCCCCTGTTTTTCTTAGTTTCCCCTTTTTTCTTGAAATTTCCCTTTTTTCCCCTTTTCTCCCCTTTTCTCAAAAACCTTCCCCTTCTTCCCCCTATTCTCAAAAACCTTCCCATTTTCCCCTTTTCTCTTTAAATATACGATATTTGAAATTGTACCTATTATTGAATAATAATTAAAGAAATTATAGCACTTAAATAAATTATTTATGAATAAATAAGGTACGCGTTCAAAGTGCAGACCATTAAAATTGAAGATGAAACATTTTAAAGCAAGTTGAAAATTTGAAAAATGGAGACAGAAGTTATTATCCAATATAAAATTGGAACAGTTACAAAATATATAGTATTTTTTAAATAAGTATTAGAAGATTAATTCCTTTTAGTTAAAATGTACAAAGTTTAATACCTAATTGAAAAATGGAATATTCAAAATTCATGAACTGTAATTTTAAATGTTCTAACTTGAGCAATTTTTAATGTTTTTATATCTTTGCTTGAAAATTTAACTATTGTTGAAACTTTTTTTTTGTTGAAAATTAATTTTTTTTAACTCACAATTGAACTATTCCATTTGTGTTTGAAAATTGATCTTTTTTAGACGGAAATTCAACTATTTGGTTGCAATTTCAAATTTCGTTCAAAGGTTATATTTTTTGGCAGAAAGTTGGTTAAAAATGTAACTATTTGGATGAAAATATATTTATTTTGTTGAAAAGCTGTCTTTTTGGTTGAAAATCAAACTACTTCGTTAAAGATTCATTTTTTTAAACTGAAAATTGAAATTTTTGATTGAAAATTATTTTTTGTATTGAAAGCTTATATTTTTGAGTTGAAAATTTGAGAGTATTGTAGAAAGTACTTTTTTTGGCACGAAAATTCAATAATTTGGTAGAAAATTGTTTTTTTCATTTGCTAATTAGTTTCATGAAATGAAAATGTAGCATTTCAATTTTTGGTTCAAAGTTGATCTTTTTTATTTTAAAAATTCAAATACTTGGTTAAAAATGTATGTAATCTGTTAAAAATTCGTCCTTTTTTTGTAGAAAAATAATCTTCTCGCTTTAAAATTCGACATTTTGAATACATTTTTTTTTCTTCATTGGCTAAAAAATCATTTTTGGTTGAAAACTCAACTCTTGTTGAAAATTCTTCTTTCCGGATTAAAGATTCAACTGTTTTGTAGAAAATTTGAATTTTCTCTGGAAAGTTCAATAGTTTGGTGGAGAATTCAACTAATTGGTGGAATTTTGAACTACTTTGTTAAAAATTCATTTCTTAGTTAAAAATTCATCATTCTAGTTAAAGTTTTTTCTTGTTTGTTAAATAGTCGAGTTTTAAACTAAAAATTGTAATGTTTGGTTGAAAATTAACTTTTTTATTATTAATTCATATTTTCGTGTTGAAAAATCAACTGCATTTTAGAAAATTCTTCATTAAGGCTTCAAAATTCAACAATTTGAGAGAAAATTCAGTTTTTTCAATTGAAAATTAATTTTTTGAATCGAAAATATAACTATTCGATTTTTGGTTTAAAACTGATGTTCTTAATTCAACAATTCAACTATTTTGTTCAAAAATTATCTTACTCGTTGAGAATTTAAAATTGCGAAAGTTAAAAATAAATTTCTTGCTCAGTTACAATTTTTTTGAAAATGTGTAAAAACATGTTTTTTTGGATTGAGTCATATGCACACATTTTGAAAAAAGTTGAATATGTCGAAACTGAAATTTATTCAGCTTGAACCAAAGAAACATTTTTTTATTTTGCTTTTTCGGAAATAAATGTTTGTCCTGAATTAGGATTTTTGGGATTTAATATCTTTTTTTACGATTTCCGAACGTTATAAACATTTTAATTCTAAATTTAAGAAAGCGAACAGAAGATATTAACCGATTTCCAACGATCTAAGTATATCCAATTTTTGAAAATAAATCTTTAATTGCAGAAATCATTGAAAAATCATTAAAAATTATTTAAAAATGTATCATTTCCTAGGAAAAGGTTGTTTCTTCTTTTCGACATATAATACCATAGTAGGATGGTAGATTTTATTGTTGAAAATCAAAAAAAAAAATGAGAAAATATTTTGTTTTTTTTCATGAAATGGTAGTAATTTCTACAAATATCAATGTGAAAAGGTTGAAAAAATTATTACTACGTTAAAATTGGAAATTAATTTGAACTAAAATTTTATTACAAATTATTTTTTAATTATTGTTTCAAAAAATGATATGTCGAAAACAATGTATTATTCTACTAACAAAAATTCTTCTAAATAATATAATATTTGAAACTGGGTGGCTTAATCAAGTACGACCCTAGTCATTTTTAGTACTATAAGAAATTAAAAATATCATAAGCGGAAAATTCCATGGTAGAAATAATGTAAAAAAAGCATTTATATATATATAATTCTTCAGAATATTTGTAAATTCTGAAAATTTTGTACAAAACAAAAAAACTGTATTGAAGTATAAAGTAGAGTTATTCACTATCTTCATTTATAATAATTATCTCAACTATTATTATGATAAAAGAGAAAACATTATGAAATAGTTTCTGATCATTTATTTAATTTTGTAAAATGTCAGTCTGGATTCAAATAAAATTCCAGTCGATATGCATGAAAATTCGAAAAAAAAAATTCCAACGCATTTTTGGACCACCCTAGTCTGCACGCAAGGGTTAACTTTTATGTAAACATATTTCAGAATTTTATTTGAATTTTATATGAACAGGAAATTTTTTCAAATTCAATTTTTTATAACACGCACATTCTGGATACAAGTATATTCTACACAAAATATGTTGTTCACAACGTATACTGATCATATGTTTTCTACACAAAATATTTTCTACACAAAATATTTCCTACACAGAATTTAATACTGTTATACATATTTTTCCTACACAACATTTTCCCTACACAGAATCTTTCATACACAGAATTTAATATTGTTCAATACTATTATTTTCTTCTTACACAAAATATTTCCTCCACAGAATATTTCCTACACAGAATTAATTATTATTGTTCAATACTGTTATATTTTTCATACACAAAATATTTTCTACACACAATATTACATAATATTTCCTACACACAATTTAATGCCGTTATATTTTTCCTACGCAAAATACTTTCTACACAGAATATATACTACACAGATATAAATAGTAATTATGTATTTTATCCTGAAAATATTTTTTAAATATTTTACAAAAAATTATGCTGTCCAATATTTTTCCTACACAAAATATAATATACACAACATATTTAAAACAGTAAATGAAATACTTTTTTACACAAAGTAGATCTTACACAAAATAAAGTGATTATAGTTTTACTTTGAATATTGTTGCTGCTATATGACAAATATTCTGAGTGAAAATATTCAACCCAGGCATATTAATAAAAATAAATTATTTTCCAAGGGGGAATATGAAGGACAATATTAGTTATGCCTTAAAGTTGAGTACCTTTTAACTAATTTTCAATTGCTTAAACAATTATTATTAGTTTAAACCAATTTGTTGCCTGTGAATAGTAAAAAGTTATTATTTTTGGGATAAGTGATACAGTGGATGAATTTCAAGGATAAAATTTCTTGTTTAACATATTTGGTAATTATTTAAACAATTTTCATTATGTAAATTGTTGAAGGTTATTATTTAGCTGGGATTATTGACACAATTACTGAATTTTGAAAGCGATTTTTCTTGGTGTAAGATATTTAGCAATTCTTACAATTTTCATTTGTTCCAACAATTTTTTCATTATGTTAATTGTGGACGGTTATTATTTTCTCAAATTAATGTCGGCTATGAGGATTGTTAAGAGTGATAGTTTTTGTCACATACAATTTCTGGTCGCTTGTTAAACAGTGTTTTGTTTCATCAATGAAACCGATCTGAAGAAATAATCATCAATAACGTAACTTGAAAAAAATTGTTAAAAAAAATTATTATTTTGTATTGGTTATAAGTTTTGAAATAAGACAATACTAAACAAAAGCTACATAATGTATGAAGTACACAGAAACTAGAATTTGCTCCACCTCAACCTTTTTACTTCAAATAATAACTTTTTACGATTAAAAAGAAAACAATTGCTTAATCAAATGAAAATTATTCAAATAATTACTAAATATGTTAAGGAAGAAATTGTATTAATTCTTTAAGTTTATCAAATGTATCATCCATCCTGAAAAAAAAAATTTCACGTTTTACAGGTGAAAAAATTGTTTGAATTGACCTACTTTGTGTTGAAAATATTTTATTCACTGTTTTAAATATGTTGTGTAGAATATATTTTGTGTACGAAAAATATTGGACATAATATTTTTGAGTGCAATATTTTGAGAATATCTTAGTAATAAAAAATGACTATTCAATTCTGTGTAGAAAATATTTTGTGTAAGAAAAATATTGGACAGAAGAACTTTTGTGCAATATTTTGAAAATATTTTCAGGATAAAATAATTACTATTTCTGAGTAGGAAATATTTTGTGCAGAGAATATTTTGTGTAGGAAGAATGTAAGGGTATTAAATTCTGTGTAGGAAATATTACGTATAGAGAATATTTTGTGCAGGAAATATTATGTGTAGAAAATATGTTGTGTAGGGAAAATATAACAGTATTAAACAATAATTAATTCTGTGTAGAACATATTCTGTGAAGAGAATATTTTCTGTAGGAGATGTATATTATAGTGTTATATTTACCAATAGAATTAAGGATGACCATCAAGGTCAAGATCAGAGTATAAAAGATTCCCATCTTTTCAAATCTGTGGAAAAACTGATTATGCGTTAATGAAAAAATTTCTTAACACTGTATCTAATGAATATTCGTGTGTTTCATTGAAGTATATTTACACGCTATCTGATTATTATCGCATAAGCTACAGGCGTGAAGCTTGTCCTTCTAAGATAATGATGTGTATATTTAATAATTCATTACGAGGAAAAAAATTCTGTTATCTCAATCAAAGATAAAATGAAGAGAAAATAAAGCCACTTTTTCAAACAACGTTTGATTAAAAATTACCCGAAATTATTTAAACCATTTACAAATATTGCATAAATTTTTTTTTTGGTGTCTAGTAAAGTTCAAAGACAATAAAAATTGGTGGGCTCATTTAGAAATAAATTATCGCTTAATGGCCTCGCGAATAGGGATATTATGGGGAAAAAGTATTTTTTGTTAATAATTTGTTTTGTTTGAAAATCTAATTTTTCAAAGAAATTGTATCCCAATTAAGAAGTGAGCTACGTCACTTTTCATGAAATTTTAGTTTTTAGGTAGTTCTCATCATTAATGGTATTTTTGAAAAGAGAAAAAATTATTTTTTATGACGAAATGCAAAACAAACAAAAACGTAATTCAGAGTGAAATGTTAGCTTTAAACAAACGTTTGATTTTTATCGCTTTGTTCTTATCGATCAAATGATAAGATTCCATTAAATACCCACAAGCTGATAAATTTGACAAAAAATTCTCTACCAACATAAATTTTCGACCAAAATTTTTTAAGTTTCAGTTAAAGACGATACATTTTTAACCAATATTAGAATATTCAAATTTTAACATAAACAAAACTTCAAGCCAATAAAAGGAATTTTCAACAAAGTAATTGAATTTACAACCAAAGAGATCTTCAAATAATAAAATGAATTTCTCAAAAAATAATTCATCTCTCAATAAAACAGTTCAATTTTTAATTTAAAAAATCAATTCTCTACCAAAAAATACAAATTTACAAGAAAATACATCAATTTGTAACCAATGAAGCAATAGTGGAATTTTTATTTTTAAAAAATCGATTATGAACCAAGTATAAAACGAATTTTCAGCCAAATAGTTCAGCCTTCAACCAAAAAGTAAAATTTGTAATCATTACTTTCATTTTCTAACAAATTGTTGAATTTTTTAGCCAAAATATAAATTTTCAAACTGAAAGTTAATTTACGATTTAATAGTTGAATTTTGAACTAAAGTAACGAATCTTGAATAAAAAAAAATAATAATGATTTTTAACTAAGTATTTTCGCTTTAAACCAAGTTGGTGATTAAAAAAATGAATTCTCAACATAACAAGTAATGGTTAATATTTCAGAAAAAAAAATTCAATTTTAGATTAAAATCGGTCGAATTCAACCAAAAAAGACGAATTTTCAACAAAATAGTTGAATCATTAAAGCAAGAAAAATTAATTTTCAACCAAGCAGTTGCGTTTTGAACCAAACAGATTAATTTTATACATAAAAAGAGGAATTTTTAACCAAATATATGAATTTCAAAACAGAAAATATCAATTGCCAATTTAGAATATAAATTTTCAAACAAAAATGGAATGGTTACATTTTCAGTAAAGAAAATTATTTTTTAACCAAAGAATGACGATTATTTAGAAATATAGAAGATGAATTTTCAACTAAAATAAGGAATCTATAAAAAAAAAGAATTTAAAACTAAAATTACAAATCTTTAAGAAAAAAAGAATGAATTTGTAAGAAGAGAGTTTAAAATGGAAGTAAAGAGTTTTATTCAAAAAGTTGGTTTTTAAAACCAAAAGATTAATTTTCTACGAAAAAAGATGAATTATCATCAAAATATACGAAATTTCAAACAAGTAGTTGAATTTTGAAATGAAAAAGATTACCTTTTAACTAAAAATGTAAAAGTTATATTTTCAGTTGAAAAATGGAGGTTTTAATTAAAAATTAGATATAGGTGAAAGGACTAAAAATTCTGAAAAAACGGGGAAAAGTATTTATAGTTTGGTTGAAAATTAATCTGGTTTTGGTCAGGATGCAACTGTAGAAAAATCCAACTTTTCGCTCAAAAATGTAACTATTTGAATAGAAATTAATTTTTTTTTAATTCATATACTTCATTTCACTACTTTATTATTTTTTTAAAAGATTCATCTTTTTGGTTAAAAATTTAACTTTTTTCTTGAAAGTATTTTTTTTTTGTTAAAAATTAATTTTTTTATCTGAAAATTTAACTATTCCATTTTTGTTTGGAAATTTATACTTTATAAGTAGAAAATGCATCTATTTGGTAGAAAATGAATCTATTTTCACGAAAATTCGTCTTTTGGTTAAAAAAATTATTCTTGTTTGTTGAAAATTCGCCTTTTGGTAGAAAATTCACCTTTCATGGTTGAGAAGTCATCCTTCTACTTTTTTCTAAAAAATCATTCTTTTTATCTTTAAAATAAAACAGTTTTTGGTTGGATCAAAATTTTTTTGGTGGAAGTTGTGGAGTTAACAAAATCAATTGTTCACACAATTTATTATTATTGTTAATAATATTCCATTTGAATATTGCTAGAAAGTTGCGGTTCTCTCTGAAATTCAAAACTATTTGTCTACTTTTCACTTAGGGTTAGTTTAGAATTAATTCAATTTAGCAAAAATAATTATTTAAACAAATTATTATTGTCTATAACTATCTTTTCTTAGATAAGTGCTGAAAAGTTGCGGTTTTTTCTGAACTCTCAAACTTTTTTTCCACTTTTCACTTAGAGAGGTAATAATTAATGCTAGTTAGCAAAACACACTTATTTAAACAAATGATTATTGTTTGTAACTATCTTTTCTTAGAGTAATGCTATGAAGTTGATTTTTTCTGAAATCTTTAGTTTTGCTTTGACTTTTTAGTTACGAACAAATAATAAGTGAACCTCAACAAGAATCATTTTATAAATAAGTATTGTACTGTTTTAAGTGAATTATTTTTGTTCTTTTCGCAATGTTTAAAAAATAATAATTCAAACAATAAAGCTATCTTACACAAGAGACAAAAACAAATAATAGAATAATTAGCTGTAGGTAAAAGTGCGAAATATATTCACGAAAAAGAAAGATATTGTTTAAAATATGTTTCTCTGTAATGTTTATTTATTATTTGTTCATAACTAAAAAGGCAAAGCAAAGTTAAACATTCCAGAAGAAACCGCAAATTTCTAGTAATTTTCGAAGAGAGGATAGTTATAAACAATAATAAATTGTTGGCACAACTATTTTTAATCAATTTCATTAATTATTAAGTCACTTCAAGTGAAAAATAGACAAATAGTAAAAAATTTCAGAAAAACCAGCAACTTTCTACCATCAAGCAAAGAGAATATTATTAGCATTAATAATACATTGTTTAAACAATTCTTTTTAACATTAATTAAGTATTGCCACACACTAATTGAAAATTGGACAAAAAGTGGAATATTTTTGAAGGAACCGTGACTTTCTATCTCTATTCTAAGGGAAAATAGCTAAAAACAATAATAAATTGTTTAAACAATTTATTAAGCATCTAATTATCATTATAAAGTAGTATTTCATGTACTAGAATCAATTTGCTTTAAAAAAAGGCAAAAAAATCATTATTTGCGCGAAAAACTTGCAAAACCAATTTTTGACTTATGGGGTTTTTTGGGACACTATAAAACAGACTTATGGGGGTGATATTTAAAAAGTCATATTTCATAATAATTTCATAATAAAAACACGTTTTTTCTTAAATTTTTTACTTTTTGTCCACTTTTCACTTAGTGAGCTGATAATTAATTCAAGTTAAAAAAAATAGTTCTTTAAACATAAAAGTTGCGGTTTTTTCTGAAATTTTTAACTTTAACACACCCTTTGAGTTATGAACGATGAACTAAAATAAAAAAAATTTGCAAATCTTAAAAATGAGATTTTCTTCTGAAATTTTTAACTTTGATACATCCTTTGAGTTACGAACACTAAAATAAAATTTAAAAGTTCAAAAATTCAAAAAATAAAACTCAAGTCAAAAAGTATAATAATACTTTAAATTGTATCTTGTGTCGTTTTTCAAAAAAAAAAATTTTTATGTTATTTTTTATTATTAAAAAAAAAAAAAATAAAATTCTTAAATTTCAAGCTGCTGTTTTTTGCAAAAAATGGTTAAAATCAATGTTTTTTGCAAGAAATGTTCAGTTTTAAATTGATTGATCTAATATGGACGATTCTGAATAAAATTACAAAAAAACGTCTTTCTGTCTTATGGGAAATACGTGTTGAACTTGATTGGGCTTGCGCCACCTCTACATATCATTTTTTTCAAAAAAGAAATCAATTTAATTTTTTTGTGGATTCGAACAAATTTCCGGGCTATATGCATGAAAATTCGAGAAAAAATTTTGAATCACCCTAGTGATCACATACTTTATTGGTGGGACACGCGCCGAGAAGAAATTTTATTGCGACGGGCCAATTTAACAAATTCAGCCCAGGAGGCTCGTCGGTTAGCGCATTAAATTTAACTCCGAGTCTAGACTTATATAAGGGATGCCCCAAGCGTTAGATAAATTCAACGGGCGCGAGTTTAGATAACGTCTGCTACGAGAGTCATCCATTGCACATGTGTATGCGAATGTAAAGCAAACCTGCATGAAGGTTTGTAAAGTTTCGAGTTTATTGAGGATTTCACTAGTATTGAATGTACCTATTTTTGTTTCCATAAATTGTTTAAACAATTTATTATTATTGTAATAATATTCTCTTAGAATAATGCTGGAAAATTTCATTTTTCCACATTTTTTTACTTTTTGTCCAATTTTTAATTATAGTGAGTTAAATAATTAATTAGAGTTAACAAAATTAATTGTTTACCAAATTTCTTATTATTGTTAATATAAGGGATGACCCAATCGTTAGATAAATTCAGCGGGCGCGAGTTTAGATAACGTCTGATACGAGAGTCATGCATTGCACATGTTTATGTGAATGTAAATCAAACCTGGATGGAGGTTTGTAAAGTTTCGAGTTTATCAAGGATTCGACGAGCATTGAATGTACCGATTTTCGTTTCCATAAATTGTTTTAACTTATTTTCTCTTAGAATAGAGACAGAAAGTCGCGGTTTTTTCAAAATTTTCCATTTTTTGTCCACTTTTCAATTATAGTGGGTTGAATAATTAATTAGAGTTAACAAAATAATTGTTCACAAAATTTCTCATTATTGTTAATATAATGGACAACCCAAGCCTTAGATGAATTCAGCAGGAGCAAGTCCAGAGAACGTCTGCTACGAGAGTCATGCATTGCACCTGTGGATGCGAATGTAAACCAAACCTGCATGGAGGTTTGTAAAGTTTCAAGTTTATTGAGGATTTCACGAGAATCAAATGTACCTATTTTTGTTCGCATAAATTTTTGAAAAAATGTATTATTCTTTTTAGCAATTTTCTCTTAGAATAGAGACAGAAGGTCGCGGTTTTTTCAAAAATTTTCCACTTTTTGTCCACTTTTCAATT
>CAKNYM010052750.1:73800-85850 GCA_932195095.1 Andricus curvator | reverse complement strand
GAGAGTCATGCATTGCACATGTGTATGTGAATGTAAACCAAACCTGTATGGAGGTTTGTAAAGTTTCGAGTTTATTGAGGATTTCACGAGCATCGAATGTACCGATTTTCGTGTCCGAAACAACATTGACGATAACGGCATCGGAACAGACGCAATTGTTACAGACCGAACAGCAGTTAATTTTATTGTGGAAATAACAAGGGGTCTCGTATATGTTCGCGGCTCAGTACATCGGTAGCGATATCCGCAACAATACTATTCAACGGAAACGAATGCAATAGTATTAATTATTTGTTAGGAACGTTTAGTCTCACAATTGAGAGATCATGGGGCTGCAATCAGACGATAAATTAGGCAAAATATGCCCATTTCATTTCAATTTCATATTGTAAATAAGCTTGCAGATTAGTTCTATTGTTTCCGGATGCTTCGCTCATAAATGGACAGAAATTATCGATAATTTGTGAAGGATTTCTAAATTGAATGTTGTGAGTTTAAATTAGGATTAAGTGAACAAAACATGGTGAATCCATTCCAGATTATTCCTAAAATATTAGACAACTACTCTATTTAAAAAACACTGGAAATAAAAGAAATATTTAAATAGGATCACACAGAGAAAAGAATCTAGCTAATTAGACGATAATTTTAAATTATTAATTTTTTAAAGCGCAATTTCAATAGGATAGCATTTTTTTGTGAAGCAAGGTTCAATAATCATATTACTCGAGTCCTGAATATGTAAAGCCATGCATAACAGATTTAAAAAATCAATGGATTTATCATTTTTTATTGTATAGAATTGCTGAAAATAAAAACAAGAATCTAACGACCAAATATGGACAACCACCATAAAATGCTCCTATCGTAATTGAAAAAAAACATTTCTTGAAAAAAAGATTTTTTTTTTTTGTTCGGACAAAACTTTTTATCCAAAGAAAAAAAAATTATTATTCTTTCTTTCTTTTTTTTTCTTTCAAATTACAATAGGATCATCTTATGTTGGATGTCCAAATTTGGTCGTTGGATTCTTTTTTTTTTATTTTCAGCAATTCTATACATTAACTGAAGTATTAGACGTTAAATAGGATTTTGAATGTGATTTTAATCTAATTTAAAATTCTTAAATTTTTATAATTTTTTGTTCGCTTACTCCTCATATGTTATCTTTTCCGATTCAGAATGTAACTTTTTCTTAGTTACTTTTTTTTACTTTTTTATTTCAGAAATATATCTACTATCTGTATATTTAAAGAATGTGTAGCAAAGAAATGATACACTTTTGCGGATGAAAAAAATAATTTTTACGCAACTTCATTCATCTCTGTCAAGTTGCAGTTAATATACTTTTTATTGAAAATTGTAGATATAATAGACATAATATATCTAAGACAAGGCATGTTTTAGAAAATTTTTCATTGCAGGATTAGAAAAAATTCCCATTTTTCTATATTGGGCTATAGAAATTTTTGACAAGATAAACGAATTTTCAACAAAATAGTTAAATTTTTAATCAAAGGGATGAATCTGCAACTGAAAAAGATGAATTTTTAAACAAAGAGATAAGTTTTTAACTGAAAAAAGTCTTTGAATAAAAATGAAATAATTAAATTGAAAGTACAAACTTCAACCAATTTTTAAATTTTCAGCTAAAAAATCAATGCTAAAATAAAATAGTGATTTTTAATAAAATATTAAACTTTTAACCAGAGAGATGAATTTTCAACTAAAATTGTAAACTTTTTACTTGAATAGTTGAATATTAAGCGAAAACATTTTTTCTTCTTTGAATAGTTACATTTTTAACCAAAAATATGAATTTTCAACTAAAATAATAATTTATTAACCGAAAATACGAATTTTCAACAATAAGGTCAACTTTAAATCAAGTCGCTAAATATTTGCAATTGAAAAGGATTAATTTCAAACCGAATTTTTTTCCAACCATAATGAATTTTGAACAAAATACATCACTTTTAAATTTTAATTTTTGAACTTTCATCTAAAAAAAAAATTTCAAAGCCAAAAAGTTGAACTTTCAACCAACACCTAAAAAAAAGAAAAAATCTTAACCAAATAGTTGAATCTTCAACAAACAGATATAACTTTCAAATAAAAAATGGAATAGTTACATAAATTTTCAGTTCAAAAAATTAATTTAAAAAAAACGTGCATTTTAATTAAAAAAGTTAAATCTTCAACAACAAAAAATGAATTTTTAGCAGAGGAGTTCTATTCGTCTTTGAAACAAGTATTTGAAATTGTAATTGAATAGTTGAATTATTGGTTAAAAAGGGTAAATTATTATCAGTCAAATAATTGAGTTTTCAACGTAAAATGATAAATTATCCAAAAATAAAAGAGAGGAATTTTCAGTGAAAAAATTAATGTTAAAAAAAAAAAAATTAACGAAATTGTTCAATTTTCAACAAAGTAATATGAGTTCTAACTCGATAATTCAATGATAACGTGAAAAATGTTTTAATTTTAAATAAAAAATATTTGAATTCAACCAAAAAAAAAAAAAAGAATTTTCTACAAAGCAGTTAAATTTTTAGCCCGAAAATATGAATTGTTACCAAAAAAGCTGAGTTTTTAACAATTAGTCTAATTTTCAACAAAACAGTTGTTTTTTTATCTAAAAAAATAAATTTCAAAGCCAAAAAGTTGAACTCACAAACAAAAAAGATAAATTCTTAACCAAAAATCGTATGATAAAGTTTTAACTTGAAAAGGTAATTTTTAGCAAAAAAATCTAATTTTCATTCAAAGGGATGAATTTTCAACTAAAATGATGAATCTTTAACCAAAAAATTAATTTTTTTCCAAAAGAGTTTAACTATTATTCAAGTAGTTAGATTTTCATCCAAAAAAATCAATTTTAGACCATGAACATTAATTTTCTACCAAAAAAGACGAATCTTCAACAAAATACATTGCTTTTTTATTAAAAGAGAGAAATTCTTAACCAAATAGTTGAATCTTCAACTAAAAAATATAACTTTTAAATCAAAAATGGAACAGTTACATACATTTTTAGTTCAAAAAATCACCTTTGAAAAAAACGTGAATTTCAAACAAAAAAGTTAAAATTTCAACAACAAAAAATGAACTTTTAGCAGAAAAAGTCTTAGAAAAAAGTATTTGAAATTGTAATTGAATAGTTAAATCATCGGCTAAAAAAGGTAAATTGTCAATGAAATAATTGAGTTTGCAACTTAAAATGATACATTTTTCAAAAATTTTACAGAAATAGTTTAATTTTGAAAGAAAAAATATGAGTTTTAACTTGATAATTCATTGATAACTTGAAAAATGTTTTAATTTTAAATAAAAAATATTCTAATTCAATAAAAGA
The DNA here is from genome assembly GCA_932195095.1 of Andricus curvator. Classification (NCBI taxonomy): domain Eukaryota; kingdom Metazoa; phylum Arthropoda; class Insecta; order Hymenoptera; family Cynipidae; genus Andricus; species Andricus curvator. The sequence goes on along the minus strand of CAKNYM010052750.1, from coordinate 82,492 downwards.
AGACGAATTTTCAACAAAATAGTTGATTTCGCAACCAAAAAAGATTCTGCAACTAAGAGAAAAAAATTTATATAAATTATTCAATTTTCAAGCCAAAAAGGTAAATTTTCTACAAAGCAGTTCAATTTTTAGCCGAAAAATATGAATTTTTACCAGAAAAGCTGAGTCTTCAACAAGTAGTCTAATTTTCAACAAAACAGTTGAATTTTTAACCGAAGATAATGATTTTCTAACAAACTTGTTGAATTTCGAACAAAGTAATAAAATTTTCAACCAAATAATAAAATTTTTAATAAAAAAAGATGAATTCTCAACCAAAAATTGTAGTATTTTTAATCAAGGAGATAAATTTTCAACTAAAATGAATATTCTTCAAATGGAATCGTTATATTTTCAGTTAAACAAAATTGAAAAAAAAATGCAAATTAATTTCTTTTTCTTTCTGAAAGTGTTCTGAAAGAATCTTTCAAAAACTAGGGACCATAATTTAAATAGTTAAAATGAAAAGATAGTGGCAAAATAAATCATATTTCTAGATTGTCATAAAAAAGACTTGAGCGAATGGAGATCTTTTTTCAGACAAAAATTGATTAAAAATAATATTTAATTAATATTTTCATCGAGTCTGAAAAGACGTTAAGAATGTCTGTTATTCTATTATTATAATACAGATTCCTTGAAAAAAATCATATTTACCACCTTGCAAAATAATGCGTATATTTTCTGAAGAAAGTTTCTTCTCCTGATCTCTCTAGTAGCTTAATTGGAAAGCACCCGACCGGCAATCGGAAGTTCTGAGGTTCGATTCCCAGCGGAGCGAAAGGAGAAAATCTTTTTTCAGACCAAAATTAATTAAAGACTTGTGAACTACATTTTGAAAATGACTAAAAACCCCACAATTTGTATAGTTGCTATGAATAAACAAAATGTAACTAGTTACTAATTGTACTTCAATTCACTGTATCACTGATGATTTCATCTCTTTTACTTTGGTAAGGTTGCTTCCAATTTTTTCGCTTTAATTTTTACAGCTCAAATAATTTATTCGTTTCAATAATTTCTTGTTTAATTATACCTTTCCGAGAGTTAAGCAAGCGCTCTCGAAGTTCGTGACACGAATGAGATTGTGGGTTAGCTGGATTATATATGTTCGTTTCTACAATGCTTGATTCAACTCTATGATTTCAAGCAACGTGATTAAATGCTACTGATAAGGATTGTTATAGTGGAATCACTTTGCTCCCTTGTTAGTCCCTATTCAAGTAAAGCGATAACTGCTGTTTACAACCAGCACTATAGAATATATATATTCAACCGTAAAAGTCAACAAGGATATATAATTCAATAAACCTTCACAATTGCCTCAATATGATTAATTTATCCTATCTCTATTTTAATAGATCACAAAGATGGGATTTATTAATAATAGTTTATAATCAGTCAGTGGGGAGAGCTCTACATAGTGACTTTGTGAATCTCTTCGCCTGGGGTGATTGCTAGAGAGATTGATCAGCGACCTGGGTAAGACAAGTTTTTCGGAACGAAAGTGTTATTTGAAATCACAGGGAGCCAGGTCAGGACTGTACGGGGGCTGCCGAAGTGGTGTAAGTTTGTGTTTCACCAGAAATTGCTGAATAAGCTGCGATTAATAGGCATTTGCCTCGTCGTGGTAAGCCACCGACAAATAAATTTATTTATTTAAATTTCTAAGTAAAAACGACAAAATCTACAACTTTTTTCTCCAAAGTGAAAGGTGTGCAATTCAAATTACTATCAAAATTTATGCTTCAAAAATTTGAATTCGAAAATGGTTTAAAAAGTTTCGATGAGTCAAAGTCATTCTGTGAGACAAATTTATAGGCTCTCATAAAATCTGGCTACTCAAATCACAATTCAAATTCAACCTGATGTTTTTGGTATCCTCTCATCCATTAAAAAAATAAAACATAAAACTTTTGAAACTTTAAATACTTCAGAGGAAGTAACACCAAACATTATTATTCGAAAATATCTGTTTTGAAGTTTTATAATTTCCAAATGCTCAATCAGGATCGTTACAAATTTCTAAACTTCGTTAGGTTATTAACATTTACTACATAACAAATAAAAAAAAAATTGTAGAGTTTTGAATTATTCTTTTAAGTTAATTATAATTTTTATTAATATAATTCTGTATATATAATTTTTTGTTTAATTTAAAAGAAAAAGTCTTATATTTCTTGTCAGACCAAAAGCCCTAGATCAGCCCTAGATCAGCAAAAAGTTAGTTGAAAAATAATTTTATCAACATTAAAGAACTTCTAATTTTCAATTTTATATTATTAAAAGTTTAATAAATTTTTGGATTTGACATTTTTTGATTTTATTTTTAAAAACTTCAAATTCTAAAAAGTTCTGACGTTTTGATTTCGTAGTTGAGAATGCTGTCATGCCAAGAATCAGTTTTTCGGAAAAAATGTTTTTTACTGTTTTAAGAATTGAAATGATATTTTCAGTCATGACTTACAAAATAAATTTCAGTAACATTTCTTGTAAATGAATTCTTACTATCAATTCTAAAAAATTAAAAAAAATGGGTTGAATTTTAATATATTATATGGCTTGCTTTTTCGGAAAAAACATTCTCTATAACTCTACTGTTTCCAATTTTTGAAAATCAGTAAATAATCTTCAAATATAGTTATTTGTTGAAAATATGTTACATTTTCTTAAAAATTTCTTCAACGATTTCAACGAATTGCAAAAAAATGGTTAAAATCAATGTTTTTTTTTTTTAGTTTTTAAAATTTGTTTCATTAAAAATAATATTTTTTATTTGGAATTACATCATCAGCAATGTCATTTTGAATCCTAAAATCATGCAAAAAGTATTTTTTCGAGTTTTTATTTTTGGCATGAAAAAATACCTTAAGTATTATTGTTTAACTTGACAAATTTCTCGGAATTGAAAGTTTGAATTTTCAACTTTTAAATACCTTGAAAAATGGTTTTTAATCGCGAAAAGACCAAATTACTTACTTTTCTAATAATTTAAAGTTTTTCCTCTATGAAATATTTTTTCCGTCGATTTCCAAGTATAATTTATTTTGTTATCATTTAATTTAATTTTTAATTCAATATATTTATAATTATAATATTAATATAATTAATTCATGATTAATTTTTCAGGTAAACCATTTGTTTAGAGCATTTTATTGTACCTCGTTTTGTTTGTTGAAAAATGTGATTATTTTATTTTTAATGTCATTTTTTACAATTAAAACAAAAACTACGCGTCCTATCAAAAAATGGTTCAAAGCAAACTTGTAGATTTTTGCTTGTAAATAGAATTATTTATTTTTAATAACAGTTTTCACGATTAGAACGAAAACAATGCTTGTTATAAAAAAATTCTTTTCAGGAAATTTGTAAACCTTTTTGAAATGAATGATGATTTTATCAATATGTTATTTTTTTTAAATACTAGGTTGGAAATTCCATTAAAAATTAAAATATTTGGTTGAAAATTCATGTCTCTAGTTAAAAATTAATCTTTTTGGTTCAAAGTTTATTTCTTTGGCTTGAAAATTAGTTTTTTAATGGAAAATTAATTTTTTTAACTGAAAATTTGAATATTTGACGTATGGTTGAACATCAATCTTCTTCAGTTGAAAATCCAACCATTAGGTTGAAAATTCCATTAAAAATCAAAATAGTTGGTTGGAAATGTATGTATTTAGTTAGGAATTAATCTTTCCGATTCAAAATTAATTTCGTTAGCTTGAAAATTAATTTTTTCGATTGAAAATTAATTTTTTTAACTGAAAATTTGAACATTTCATGTTTGGTTGAAATTTAATTTTCTTCAGTTGAAAATTCAACTACTAGGTTGAAAATTTAATTACAACTTAAAATATTTGGTTGAAAATGCATGTATTTTGTTAAAAACTGTTCCTTTTATGGTAGAAAATTATTCTTTTTGGTTCAAAATTAATTTCTTTGGTTGAAAATTAGTTTTTTTATTAAAAATTAATTCTTTCAATAAAAAATTTAACTACATTTTTTTCAATTTTTTTTTTTGTATAGACAATTAATCTTTTTGGTGGAAAATTCATCTGTTTGTTTGAAAATTTAACTATTCGTTTTAACATTTATTTGATTTGGTTAAAAAAATTATTTTTCTAACTTAAAATGAATCTTTATGTTTTTTGCGAATTCATATTTTTTAGTTGAAAATGCATTTATGCTATTAAGAAGTTGTCTTTTTGTGGAAAGTTAACCCTTTTGTTTGAAAACTCACGTATTTTGTGGAAAATTATTCTTTTTTCGTAGAAAATTAATCTTTTTGGTTGAAAAATCCTTTCTTTGGTTAAAAATTGAATTTTTTTATTAAAAATTAATTCTTTTAATTAAACATTCAACTACATTTTTTGTCGAAAACATTTTTTTATAGACAATTAGTCTTTTAGGTAGAAAATTCATCTATTTGGTTGAGAATTTAACTATTTCGTTCATAATTTATTTGATTTAGTTAAAAAACTTATTTCTCTGACTTAAAATTAGACTATTCTATTTTTTGTTGCAAATTTATATTTTTTAGTTGAAAATTCATCTATTTTGTTGAAAATTTCTCAATGTCAATTCTTCGTTTAAAAATGTAACAAATTTGATTGAAAATTCGTTTTTTTTTCTTTTGAAAATTAATTTTTTTCACTAAAAGTTTTTCATTACATGTTTTCTATGAAATTGATCTTTTTCGGATGAAAATTCACCTATTTTATTAAAAAATTGCCTTTTCTGGTCAAAAAGTCATCTTTAAGACTTGAAAACTCTACATTTTGGATGAGATTCTTTTTTTTATTGATTGAAGAATCTTCTTTGGTTGAAAATTCAATTCCTTTGTTGAAACTTCTTATTTTTTGGCTGAATTTAACAGTTTTTTTTTATTGAAAATTCAAATATTTTTTGGTGGATATATCAAGTATTACACTTTTTGTTCGAAATTCATTTTTTTATAAAGATTTATCAGTTTGGTTGGAAATTTGACTATTTTGATGAAAATTCCCTTTTTCTTGGTTGAAAATTAATTATTCTAAATAAAAGTGTAATGATAAAATTTTGCATTAATAAATCCTAAATTTGTGCCAGTTCCATTATGCACACTGATGTGACGTTTTTTCTCACTGAAACTAAACTTTTAATCATGGGTGTGAATTTGGCAACATTTCTTTGTACGATTTTCTCAAAAAACCCATTTTATATAATTCAGAGAAAGATTTTGTTTCGATAAATCGAGGAGCCAGTAGTGTTAAACTTCCAAAAATTTTTATAAATAAATTTTCAAAGTTATCTTAGTAGTGCTGCTATTAAGAATGCTCACGCAAAGATAATGTTTTTCAATAAAACATCAATTTCCCACAACCGTCAGAATGTAAATTTTGTAAATTTGTTGCTCAGAAGATTTTTTGTTTCCGCGATAACTTCACATCGAATCGATATTCATAATTTAAATAAAAAATTCTCTAAGATATTCAAACTTTGACAGTAATTTTTCAGACTATAACGACAATGGCGATAACGAAGATAGACACCGAAATAAAATCCATTTTTTCTGAATCAGTGAGTCCGAAAACGTCGAGATTTGATGAAACCGGCGAAACTCAATTTTCACATAAAACCAATACCTTCTCATTGAGATGAGAATGTAATAAAAACCCGCTCTTGTCATCCATCACAATGGTTTCATTTTTCGCAGTGAGTTTCCATTAATTTCGTTCTTGAATCTCACTCGGCGCTTTGAAAAAGTCGACGCGCGATTACTCAGGTTGTAAAATTTTTTCAAAATTTCTTTACTTCAGTTTTCCTGTTGCCGTAAATCAAGGCGCGGACATCCCGTACATTAGGGATTGCTTTGTTGTATTGCGCACAATTACGCTTCCACGGGAGCGAGAAAAAAAATCAGCGTGGGGGGGGGGGACTGAGGCATCGTTCTGGATGAAATTCCATGCGACGAAACTGCGGCGATAAATAAAAAGTATCCGCGTATATTGCCGTTTTGCCATTGCTAGGGATTTTTTAGTTGGGAATCTAGTGTTTACTGAACTAGTTTCATGGGCATAAATAATACTGGCGTCCCGCCGGATGCCTCGTCGTAGACTACTCTTTCTACTAACTCCGGGACGAATGGTAAAGCTCTTCCGCACGTGTTAAGTCGACCGTAAGCTTAGGAGCCGTCCATAAATTACGTAACACCTTGTTTGCCAATTTCCTAACCTGGCCCTGTATCATGTAACAAATCGTAATAAAATTGTTTCACTCCCCGCCCCCATCACCGCCCCCCCCCCTCCACTTTCATTTCCCGCATATGTTAGGTAATTTTTTCAAATATGTTCAGCTTTGTCGATAGCTCAATTTTTGTTGTTAGAAGTGATCAGCCTTAGTTGCACAAGAGCGTCTATGGATAAGATTTTTTAATTTTTGCTATTTTCTATTTTTTATATGAATAAACAAAGAGAGAAAATGAGACATTTTTTCATTATTATTTTTTATCTTCGAATCAATAACAGAATTATTTGCATTCGCGACGAAAATGAATGTTCAAGTATCCAAAAAATATAAATAATTTACAGGATATCGAATGTAATTGTTATAAACAAATTATATTAACAAAATGTCAACATATTGGCAATTTTTCTTGCAAAGTATAGTTGTAAGTTGGAATTGCTTGATTTTATCAAGAGGATCATGTTTGATCATGAAAATTCGTTGTATGGTATAATTTCTTTATTTTATAAACAAATTATGTAAACAAATGCATAATTGAGGCGATTATTGGCAGAAAGTAATTGTTTTTCTTTCTTAGAACCTTTAAATTATATAAGTGGTAATATTTAATGACGATGAATTGTCAATCGATATTATTTTTTTATTTTATAAACAAATGCATAGTTAGGTCATTTATAGACAAAAAGTAATAGTTTTTTTTTAAATCTTCTTCAAACTACATAAGTGGTGATGTTTAGTGATGAAGAATTCTCATTCGATATAATTTCTTTATCTTATAAACAAATTTTATAAACAAATTTTATAAACAAATTTGTTGTATGTCAAACATACAAATTGAGAACCTCGGAAATCTAAGCACTTGGTCTGCGTGATCTTTCACTCAAGTTTTCTATAGGAAAACTTGAGTGAGGACCCTACGTGACAAATTGCTGATTTCCGAGCTTCGAAACGACGAGTTTGCCTACCCTCCTTTTGTTAGAGTCCCGTTATTGTCCTTGATGGGCAGGTAATAGCGGTAAATTTCCTCGGTTAAGTGGCGACGGCCTGTAAACACGTGCTCCAGGCCGTGTTTACGAAAACCCTAACAACAGGCCGAGTCACGTATGCCAGTGCCAATCTCTCAACCCACGCGCGCTTCCTTCCTGAATCTATTCCTCTCTCTCTCACTCTCTCTATCCTTCCTTTTCTGGCGCACAGGCTGTACTACAGGGGAACTCAACCGCGTATTAAGCGAACAATTTTTAAGTTGATAGATTAGAAATTGTTCGCCATAATAAAATGGAAATTACCGGCCAATCAAGGGGAATAACAAAGTTCCTTTTTAGAGACCCCCATGTATATTTTGAAACAAACTCCTCTCAGGCCTAATAGAAAATAACCAGCATCCGATTGATGTACGTGCACACAAGTATTCTTGTCTACACGTACATCAATCAAAATTAAGCTATTTTATTTCATTTCTCTTAATATTTAGGTTAATTAATTATTTTAGAATCGGAACATAACGGTACATCGGGTTTCTTGTAGATTACCCTATTTTTAACTTTTCTTGTAATTAATTAATAATAACTAATGGATTAAAACCCGAACTACCGTTCTGTTCGCCCTAACTTCAAAATTCCTTCGGAAAATTGAAGTTAGGATAAATATAAGACTTTGTACAAATTTTTAGAATTTTAAGTTAATAATTAATATTTTTAAATTACTTTTAAAACATTGCAAAAATACATTAAATCTAAGTTAGAATAGAGTCGACGCACGGAAGCGCGTGGCCGCGGGGCCTGGCTCACGATCCCCACCGCTCGGTTACGACTCCGTTGCGAGATCGTAGCCAATCGGCGGGCTCGAAGCGTTCCCCCTCTGCCACGGGCAGCTCCGCGCGGAGGCTAGCGAGAGCCAGGGAGAGTCAGAAATGACAGTTTATGTTCGATCGCTACGGAGGTAAGAGTACCGCTCTTCCTCCAACCTAGTCGGCAAATAAATACCTTCATACCAACTAAAGCGCGCTTTTATTGTTTCGAGATTTCCTCTCGCTAATATTCTCATCTTTCAGCAGCAGTTTAAAATCAACTTTCGTGATCTCCGTTAAGTGTTCGGGAGTTTCAGTTCTTTTGCTACGTGATACGAGGATTCCAGCTAGCAGAATCAGCCGGAGGAAAAGTGACAGGTCGGTCACGTACCGTTATTCAGGACACGGAAGGAGGACTCCCCTCATCGACAACTAGGATTTACAAATTCAAGTAAGTACAGGTGCTTTTTCCGAATAATTGATTCACTCCGGTGAATTAAGGGATATCTGCTGTGGCACAAGCGCAGTCGGTATCACTTTTCAATTATTCGGGAAGTAGCGGGCTTCGAGCTCGCCCCTGTGACTTCTTCCGGGAATTTGGGAAGTGTGACAGAGATAAGAATCTTCATGCCAGGAGGT
>CAKNYM010052750.1:48185-73700 GCA_932195095.1 Andricus curvator | reverse complement strand
GTGAGCGGGCGACAGGTCCAGGAGGACCGTACATCCAGGGTCGCCGCCCTCCATCATCGAGAGCAGGCCAGACGGGCCGCCGAAACAGGACGCGCCGCCGGACGTGAAGCGGCGCGACAACGACACCGGGCTGGAGCCCTCCGCGCCGCCGAGACAGAAGCGGCCCGACGCCACCAGGAGATTGAATCTCGACGCGCCGCCGAGCTTGACGCGGCGCGATACCGCGAATCAGAACTTCGACGCGCCGCCCAGGAGATAGCGGCGCGCCTTCGCCACACCGACGATCAACGTGCTTCCGCGCAAGCGGTAGTGCAACCTGCAGTCTGCGCCGCCCCTCAGGAATACGATCCTGAGGCCCCGGCCTTGTTCCAGGAGGGCGTGTGGCAGCTGTTGGAGATTCGGCGTGGCCATCCAGAAACCCGAGACCCTCGTCAGCGTCGTCCACGCACAGCTAGGACGGTACCCCTGACGTTGAGGTTACCCCGGTTCTACGAAGATCCACGGCACACCTTTCCGCCCGTGGAACTCGTGCGGAGGAATTCAACGGCGGTCGTAGACTGCCGCGACCCTCCGACACCACCACGAGCATTGTGCGTTCCTCCAACGGAGAAATTAATCGAACCAGCCTGCTTCATCAGCTTCCGGGTTCCAGACGTTCCTGGATCTCCCCGCGCAGCTGCTGAACCGGCTTGCTCGCCTGCTCGTCCCGAGCGTACCCCGTCGCCTCCGGGTACTCCTCGGGAACGTTCGACACCGGTCCCTCAGCCTGAAGGAGAGACACCGGATTCGGACATTTTGCTACTGTGCGCCGACGGGACTCCGGAGATTTTCTCGCCGTCCTTGCTCGGTTCGCCTCCGAGAAGCCGCCGCCCCCAGGTCTTCGACGCTCCCCGTCGGAACCTATCCGATAAATTTTAATTAGTTATAAATGAAGTAGTTAAATATTGTAAATGAAAGAAACATGAAATAAATAAAGTACCCGACGGTCCGCAAGGACGTAGCGATTTTTCCTTATTGTTAGGTTGATGACGACAGTCCGCGAGGACTAAAAAAAAAAAAAAAAAAAAAAAAAGGTCATCACCAAGTGACCACTCACCAACCCCTCCATCCGGGTTGGCGAGTACACTTTGGGCCTTCCCCGTCTGGTCTTCGGACCCCTTCCTTCTCCAATAACCCTTCCTTTTAACACTGCCATAAATCGGTGCACTCACCGTACAGCTGCGGATGCACTGTTCCCCTCTCACATGGACGGGCTAGCTGCGTGGAGGAAGCTCGTGAAGGGCGAAATAAAGAGGGTATACCTCCCGCCGCCCACCAGCCAGAAAGACGTTCCGCGGGATATGCGAGCGTTCGACGCGTGGCTCGCAGAACGCGCTCGGGAACGCGCCGCCTCTCAGACACAGAGGCCCGCTTGAGATACTCTCTCCCTTTCCTCCCCTCTCACCCGAGGGACGGCATTCGCCGAGTAAAATACCGTTGTTCGCAACTCACCCCCCCCCCCCGTTCTTTCACTACGCACTGGGATCTACCCCCCCCACACAGGCTAAATAGCTGGGGTAGAGAACAAATTCATAGTTTGACCATTTATAGATAGAAAGTGATCGTTTGTCTTTCTAATCTTCTTCAAATTACATCAGTGGTGATATTTAGTGACGAACAATTGTTATCGATATTATTTGTTTTTGTTATAAACAAATGCATAGTGTGGTCATTTACAGACAGAAAGTCAAATTTTTTCTTTCTAATTGTTTTATGTTATAAACAAATGCATATTTTGACTATTTATAGATATGATCGACACAAAAAAAATTTAGAAGTTGCCTGTTCAACCAACTAATTGAATTTTCTAGTAAAAAAATTAATTTTTTAAAAGACAGTTGAATTTTACACCAACAGAGATGAGTTTTCTACGGTGTAAAATGAATTTTAAATTCAAAAGATGAATTTTGATCAGAACGGTTGAATTTTCGATCAAGAAAAGATTACTTTGACAAAATCTTTTAATTTTAATTTTCAACCTACATAGATGAATTTTCAAACAAGAAGATAAATTTTGAACAAAATAATTGAATCTTTAACCAAAATAATGAATTTTCAATCACCAAGAATTATTTTCTACTCAAGTAGATGAATTTTCTACCAACTAGTTAAACTTTCCACTTATGAAGAAAAAAATTCCAATCAAAAATGGAATGGCTACATTTTCAGATGAAAAAAAAAATTTTGACAAAAAAAAAAAGAAATTTCCAACAAAATAGTAAATTTTTTAAATAAATATTTCAATTTTTCACTAAAAAGTTTAATGTTCTATCAAAGTAGTTTAATTTTAAACAACAGAGTTAATTTTCAACAAAATAGTTCAATTTTCTACCAAATAGTTGGATTGTCAAGCCAGAAAGAAGAAATTTTCTATACAAGAGCTAAATTTTTAACAGAAAAATTAACTTACTACCAAATAGTGGAAATTCCCAACAAAATTATGAATCTTCCACAAACAAAAAATTAATTTTAAAAAAATTAATATAACTTTAAACCATGTGGGTTATTTTCCAAACCAAGAAATTAATTCTAAACAAAACAGGTGATAGTTGATATTTCAAAAAAACTAGATTTTAATTTCAAATAGAAAGAAGTTGAATTCAATCAAAAAACACGAATTTTGAACAAAACAGTTAAATCCTCAACCAAAAAAAATTAATTTTTGATCAAGCAGTTGAATTTTCAACTCAGCAGGATGAATTTTCAATCAAGAACTAATTTATTAACAAACAAAAAAAAAACGAATTTTCAACAAAATACATACATTTTCAACCAGAAAATATAAATTTTCAACTAGAAGTAAAATAGTTGAATTTCCTGTAAAGAAAATTCATTCTCAACCAAATAAAAAAACGAATTAAAAAAAAAGTAGTTCAATTTTGCCTCAAAGAGATGAATTTTTAACTAAAATGGTGAATCCTAATAAGAAAAATAAATTTACAAGAAAAGAGTTCAAAATTCCACCAGAGAGTTGAATTTTCAAATAGAAAGTTTATTTTAGACAAAAGAAAATTAATTTTCTACAAAAAAGGATTGACTATTAACAAAATGAATAAATTTTCAGACAAGTACTTGAATTTTCTACTAAAACATGAATTTTTAACCAAATAGTTGAATTTTTAACTGAAAAATAAAAATTTTAGACAACAAATGGAATAGTTAAATTTTCAGATAGAAACAAACTTTTAAACGAAACACAAAAAACTAATTTCCAACAGAATAGTTCAATTTTTGAATAAATAGTTCAACTTTTAACCAAAAAGTTTGATTTTCAACCAAAAAATATAAATTTTCAGCAAACAAGCTCATTTACGAACAAATACTGAAATTTTGAACTAAAATGATGAATCTTCAACCAGAAATAAATTTAATTTTAACAAAGTAGTTCAACTTTATAGCAAGTAACTGAATTTTAATTCGAAAAAAAATTATTTTAAACAAAACAAGTAATAGTTTAAAAAATAAATTTTTAGCCAAAAATTAAACGATTTTTCAACAAAATAGTTCAGTTTAAACATTCAACTAAGTAGTCAAGTTTTGGAGAAAAAAATGGACTTTTGAACAAAATTGTTGCATCTTCAACCAAATACTAGAATTTTTAACCAAACAAGAATTCTGAATCAAAAATATAATGGTAGGCTTTTCAATAAGAAATTTAACTTTTACCCAAAAATAGTTTAATTTTCTTTTTGTGTTCTATTATTTCAGTTTAAATCTAAGCGAAAATGTCAGAGGAGGGAAAATTTTCTTAAAAACAGGTAAAACAAAAAGAATTATTTCAAAAGGGGAAAGGAGTTCATAGACCACCCCTAATCTGATGAGTATATTGGGTGTTTTTTTCAACTTGAGACATCGAAATATCTCAAAAAAAATCCTATGAAAAAAAACATCCCTCATAAAAACTTTTTATTTTCCAGGAAAAAAAGCGATTTTGAACAAATTTATCCCACCCCACCCCCCCCCCCCAGGAGGCAGGAGTGAGGGTAACTTTGTAATTTGAAATGGGAACCCCAATTTTTTATCACAGATTCAGATTCTCCTTTATGAAATACGTAAGTTTTATCTGAGAAATTGTTTTCAATTCGCGATTTTTCGATTCCGCACCCCCATCCCGGGGCGTTGGGGCGGGCTAAATTTTTTCAAAATCGCTTTTTCCCCTCGAAAATAAAAAGTTTTTATTACGGATATTTTTTTCGTAGGATGCGTATTTTTTGAGATATTTCGATGTCTCAAGTTAAAGAAAACACCCTGTATATGCCGTCAAAGTTGATGCTATAATTATAACAATATTTGCAAATGCAAAAATGTCTGAAGAATCCAATTAAAAGAATTCTCATACAAGTATCAAATAGGTTTAACTCATTATTTATTGCTCGATTGAAACAAATTGTTACAAGAAGGAGGGATGAGTCAAAAATTTCTAAATTTCTAAATTACTAATCTTTAACATTGCACTATGATTTTAGATACCCAAAAAAAAAAAAAGAAAGAAACACCAAAAATCTTTTTTGTAATATATGGATTGTCGCTAAGTCGACCGTAACGTTAGGTAACGTTTCAGCGACCTTTCTAGACATATGATAAATCCAATCTCGCTTTATGCCATATCCTAAGCTACTTGCCGAGAATAATGAAAATGAAATTATTAATGGCGTAAACAGAAATTACCTTACACGTACCAAGCGCTTATACGCCGCTAACGAGATAGAAATTCGGGCAAATGCAATTTCCAGCTATAAACGCTTCGAATAAAATTAACGTCGAACTCACGAAATACTCGTTTATAAACATAATGTTCAATATACATATAAGTCTACTTGTAATTTATTGCTGATTATTGTTGGCAATATTTACAGTTGCATCCGATTGGTGTTCGCGAGCCGCAAATATGAAATTTATATATTTATCATATGAGCTCATTTTCAGTAAGGGGTCGTCCATATATTACGTCACGCTTTTAGGGGCGTGGGATTGTTTAAGAAGAATTGTATGGTCCGATTAGGATGGGAGAAGGGGTGAGCTTCAAGAAATGTTTTGGAAAATTTCTTCAATGTAATAATTTATAAAGATTGGTGTTCGCGAGCCGCAAATACAAAATTTATATATTGATCATAAATTTTATTTTTTTAAGTGTTTTTCATAAACTTAGTTTTGTTCCAAGGGTTGAAATTTACCACTATAATTTTGAACTTACTATCGGCCATCACATAATCATATTTTGGAAATCAATTTATTTTTGTATTTGGCTAGTGGGATACTTATTTACAAGTTTAAAAAAAAAGTATTTACACCAAATAAGTTTTTTTTTAAAGGTAAGAAATACACCCCTATATTTTTGAACGTCAAAAAATTGTTTAGCTTAACTCTGAAGCCACTAGCAAATAGTAAAACTAGCTGTGAATTCGATCTCGAGTGTTTCCACTTTGTACTTATAATTATATGGTGCTCATTTCACGAGCACTTTGCTTCCAAAAAATACAGAAAATTACAAAATAATACAAAAGATTTTTAAAAACAAAGACCAATCAGACAAATCAAATTTTGTATTCGAAATAATAATTTTTTAGCTGGAAAAGGGAAGGGAAAAGTTCTGTCGGACCCTATCCCTTTCCCAGCTTCATGATTTCTTTACAAAAATTGTCAGAATTATTTCATTTGAAAATGTAACATCAAAAAGTTTTTTCTATTCATGCGTCAACTTTGAAGTATGTCAATGCAAAAAGTTTTTCTGTTTGAAACAGATGATTCAAATATTATAAATGAGCATAACTTCCTTAATCTTCAATAAAGTGTATAAATATTATAGATCAATCCATTTACCTAGAATCAAGGAATCTTTTCCGTTATCTTTTCCGTTCTTGCATCAATTTTGAATTTTGTTAGTGAAAAAGTTTTACTATAAAAAACCGTGTTTTCAAATATAATGCATTACCATAGCTTCCTTACTCTTCAATAAAATTTATCAATGTTATAGGTCAATCGATTCGTCTTGAATTAACACAACTTTTTTATTCTCGCATCAACTTTAAATTATGAGAATGAGAAGATTTTTACTATAAAAATCGATTTGACAAATATATAACTTACCATAACTTTTCTACTCTTCTGCAAAATGTATTAATATTGTTGGTCAATCGATTCGTATCGAACCAAGGAATCTTTTATATTCTTGCATCAACTTTGAATTATGTTGAAGAAAAAAGTTTCACTATCAAAAACCGTATTTTCAAATATTATGCATTACCATAGCTTCCTTAATCTCCAATATAATGTATTAATATTAAAGGTCAATCGATTCTTTTCGAATCAACACATCTTTTCTGTTCTTGCATCAACTTTGAATTATGATAATGAAAAAAGTTTAACTGTAAAAAACCGATTTTTAAAATATATAAATCACCATAACTTCCCTAGACTTCAATAAAATGTAATAATATTATAGGTCAATCGATTCGTCTCGAACCAAGAAATCTTTTACATTCCTGCATCAACTTTGAATTATGCTAATGAATAAAGTTTAAATATAAAATACCGATTTGTAAAATGTTATTAAGTGCTAAAAAAATGCAATGAATATTTTTAAAAATCCTCTGGTCAGTTTCCAGATATTAGTGGTGAACATAAGGCCTTCAAATTTCATCAATTTATCTGCAACCGTTTTCAAGTTATCGTGTTCACAAAAAAGTGTGACACCCACACACACACAGGCACACAGGCACACAGGCACACACACACACACGCGCGCGCAAACACACACACACAAATCTGGACAATTGCTTAGATTCTAAGCAGAATTAGAACATTGTATTAGACATTTTTAGGTTGAGGAAGGTTTAATTAAATGAATTTCAAATTTTGGGAAAATGTCACTATTCCATAGCTTCCTCTATGAGGAAGCAAAAACAAAATTTTTGTACAAGTTTGCAATATACGCCAAGTGACCCAAGACATAAGATATGAAAAAAATAAGTATGCAGAAGTTGTTCACCCAAAAAAGAGCTACACATTTCTTATAAATCATTTTTTGATAAGACGCGTAGTTTTTGTTTTAATCGTGAAAAATGATATGACAAATCAACAAACTTAATTGTTGGACAGGCAGACACAAGGTAAAATAAAACGTTTAAGAAAAAAATTGTTTTTAAATTATATGTCAAAATTTGCTTTGAACTTTTTTTCCTCGTGAGACACGTTATGCAAATGTGTTCGTTAAAGCCGAAGGAGCCTTAACAAACGAGAATTAACAATCACTAAATTTCAGTTGTCGATGCTTTGACCTTTAATTTTTAAAGTCCTGTGCAGAAATATGGGGGGAGTATTTCTTTGTGGATTCAAACAAATTTACAAGTATGAGCATGAAAATTAAAAAGAAAATTCCGATGCACTCGTGGACCATACAACGTAAAATCGGGTGGAGTGGAAGGTGTCTAAAATTTCAGAAAACATCCTTATGTAAAAGAGGCGTGGGGTAATATGAAATAGCGTGGGAAAATAGGAAGTGGCATGGGAAAATATGAGAGAAGCGTGGTGAAATATGAAAAAGCATTTAAGAAAATGCGTCGGAAAATATTAAATAGTGTGGAAAAATATATAAAAAGCGTAGGGAAACAGAAAGAGTCGTGGAAAAAGATGAGAAAGCGTGGGGAAAGGAAGGAGCGTGGGAAGATATGAAACAGCGTGGGAAAATATGAAATAGTGTTGGAAAACAGGAAGTGGCTTGGAATTAAATGAAAAAAGCGTGGGAAAATATGAAATAGCGTGAGAAAAAGGAAGGGACTGGGGAAAATATGAAATAGCTTTGGAAATTAGGAAGGGGCGTGGGAAAATTAGACTGAGCAAATAGGAAGCGGCGTGGGATTATATGGAAAAAGAATCGAAAAATATGAAATAGTGTGTTAAAAAACGAAGGGGCGTGGGCATCACAAAACTGTTTATTTTCAACCCAGCAAGATAAATTTTCAACCAAAAAGATAACATTTCTATCAAAAATGATGAACTTTTAATAAAAAAGTACGAATTTTTTATCAAAAAACACGAATGTTAAAAGAAGCAGTTCAATTCATGAAAAAAAAATAATAACTCTTTAACAAAATAGTTAAATTTTCAACAAAATAATCAAAATTTAAAGAAAATATATGAATACTAACCAAATAGCTGAATTTTCAACCTACAAAGATCAACTTTCAACCAAAAAGATTAATTATGTATCAAAAGATAAATTTTTTCAATAAAATACATACATTTTCCACAAAATATATGAATTTAAAAAAAGACATTAATTTTGAATGAAATACATGAATTTTTGAATAAAAAGAGCGGATTATAACCAAAATGGAAGACACATAATTAAATTTTTAGTTAAAACAAGTGATCTTTCACAACAAGAAAAAACAAATTATAAATTAATTTAATTCAATGAAAAAAGAATAATTTTCGACAAAATAGATGAATCATCAAACAAAATGATGCATTTTCAACCAATAAGATTTATTGTCTACCCGAAACAGATGAATTTTCAACCAAATATATTAATTTTCTATCAAATAGTTGAATTCTAAACATACAAAGGAAAAATTTGCAACCAAATATAGAATAGATACATTTTCAAATGAAAAAGTTAATTTTAAATAAAAAGGACAAATTTCCAACAAAATAATTCATTTATTAAATGAATAATTTAATTTTTGATAAAATTGTTCAATTTTATACCAAAGTGATTGAATTTTAAACCAAAAATATGATTTTTCAACAAAAAAGTTTTTAACCCGAATAGATATTAAATTTTTACGGAGAAGGTAACTTACGACTAAATAATTGAATTTTAAACTAATATGATGGATTTTCAATAAAAATTTCATTTTTCACAAAGTAGTTTAATTTTTAACCAATAAAGAGGAATTACTTATCAAAGATGTAATAGTTGATATTTCACTGCAGGAAAATTTAATTTTTAATTAAAAACAGTTGAACTCAACCGCAAAATATAATAAACAAAGTACAATGAAAGATATAAGATTTCAGTTGGTTTACAATCAAAATGGAATATTTAAATTTTCAGTTTAAAAAACTAATCTTGAACAAGAAAAAAACGAATCAGAAATTTGTTTACGAAAAGAGTTCGACATTCAACCGAAGAATCGAATTTTGAACCAACAATTTTTTTTCACCAAGCTAATTAACTTTCTACAAAAAAGACGAATTATTCACAAAAAACATGAATTTTCAAATAAGAAGTTTAATTTCCGACTATAAAAGAGCAATTTTCAATTGAAAATATCAATTTTAAATTCCAAATGAAATAGTCACATTTACAATTGAAAAAATTAATTCTCGACCAACAAACAACAAATTTTTAACAATTTCCAGGTTTAGGAGTATAGAGTTTAGGTGAATCAGAAATTCAAAAAGGCATTCTACACTTTCGGGTTTCTTAAATTGGGGATTTACCCAATCTCATCTTTTGAATCGATAGGATCGATCCATGGCTTCTTCCAAACTTAATGTTTTATTTACCCTCACTGAATCAAGTTTAAATCTTCGATTCGTGAAAGTTTGAAAAGACTACTGCTGTACTATTTCATCGGGTACCCTTTTAAACTTTAGCAACGGAATGTTTTAAAGTCAATGCTTTACCGCGACTATTTCCGAAGGGTGCGATTTGTGTGAGGGGGAAAGTCATAAATTATATGCTGCTCTGTAAATAAATAAGCACTGCGCGCGACAGTCTCGCATTGGACACGTGTGCTTGATCTACTGGGTGTGTCGACAGTTTTCAGGAAGTTTGCATAAACTGTCAGAACGACATTTACAATGATGGATGAAACCAATTTTCCCGAATTTTGAATTCCTCTCCCATTTGGAACTATTTTTCTGTACCAAATTTCGTTTCAATACATCCGGACAATCCGTTGATTTATTAGAGGGAAAAGTAATTGAAAATACCCTAGAGTGAATAATTTTTACGATTGTTGATGTAAGTTGTTGGCTTTAGGGACCTGACCCTAAAGCCAACAACTTACATCAACAATTTCTACACAATTTAATTTTTGAGGGTCAATACAATCCCCCAGCGATTATTCTTGATATTATTGATATTCCCAAATATTCTTGATATTCCTTATATTCCCAAATATTCCCTCATATTTCTACATATTCCTACATATTCCTAAATATTCACAAATATTCTGCATTTTTTCTGAAATGTTCAACTTTTTGCCACTTTTTACGTAATGAAGTAATAAATAATGCAAGTTAGCAAAAATGGTTGTTCAAACAATTTATCATTGTTTATAATCATCTTATCTTAGATAAGTGCTAAAAAGTTGTGGTTTTTTCTGAAATTTTAAACTTTTTGTCGACTTTTCACTTAGTGAGGTAATGATTAATGCAAGTCATCAAACATCCATATAACAAATTACGCAATTTGTAATTCAAGGTGAAAAATAGAGTAATAATGCGTATATTAATTAAATAATAGCTTATTTTAAGAAGATGAATTTCTAACAAAGAAAATAAGTTTTTAATCAAATAGTTGAATTTTCAACCAAGACGATTTATTTTCTACCAGAAAAGACGAATTTTCAACAAAATATATACATTTGTAGCCAAATAGTTGAATTTTCAACAATAAAGATTTATTTTCAATTGAAAAAACGAATTTTCCAAAAAATTCCAATCATTTTCAACTAAATAGTTTGAACAATGAATGTGATGTTATTCCACATTTTATTTGAATAATTTTTAGTTTATATTTGTTTCATTTCAAAATTTTGTAACTAAATAATTTCATTTTTATGCTGAAAAGATCAATTTCAACCAAAAATTTAATGGTTAGATTTCCATTTAAGAGAATTATTTTTGAATGAAAAAAAAAACTAATTTCCAACTAAAATTATGAATCTTGAAGAAAAATTAAACTTTTAAGAAAGTAGTTGAACTTTCATCCAAGGAGTTGAATTTTCAACCTAAAAAGATGAATTTTCAACGAAACATGTGCCAAAATGGAGAATTTTTTAAAAACCAGTTGAATTATCATCAAAAAAGTACATTTTTAACCTATGAGTTGAGTTTTCAACAAAACAGTTCAATTTTCAGTTGAAAAAATCAATTTTTAACAGAAAAAATTGATTTTCTACCAAAAAAGACGAATTTTCAACAAAATACATAAATTTTTATCCAAATTGTTAAATTTTCTACTGAATTGTTCAATTTTAAAGCCAAAAATACGAATTTTCCACAAAACAAGTGAATTTTTAACCAAAAAAGATTAAATTTTTACAGAAAGAGATGAATTTTCAATCCAAAAAGATGAATGTTCAACAAAATAATTGAATTTCCAACCAAAACATATTTATAAATCAAGGAAGAAATAAAATTGCAATTGAATTGTTGAATTTTTAAGCCAAAAAGGCGAATTCTCAACAACCGATTGAAACTTTATAAATTATTTTTAATTTGAAAATATTTTCTTTAAATTAAACGCTCTTATTCAATTCCAAATCCTATTCAAATATTGTTTCAATCTAAAATATACCATTTTTGACCCATTTAATTTGAAATTATTTAATTAGGGAAGAAATTTTTTTTAATTTTTATCAATATTTTACTTTTCAATTAAAATGAGCAATTATAAATCAAATATGAGAAACCAAACAATTTTAAACTGAATTATTTGAAATAGAAAGCCTTGAATCATTAATATTTCAGAGTGTTAAATTAAAACTTTGTACGTTACAATTTTAACTGTTCTATTTAAAAAATTTTTAATATGTAAGTGAATTTATTGAATTTTGATGCATGAATAACAATTGAACAATTATCAATTTGAAAAAATTTGAGTTAGTGCAAGAGATATTTACAAGTTATGTAAAGATGCAAACTTAATTTAAAACTAAAAAAAAATTTCGAAAAATAAAAAACTAAATTTAGATTTTTGAAGATTTCGAAATCAAATTTTGAAGCTTTTTAAGGATCTTTAAGTTTTTAGAAAATAAAAAAAATTCCTAACTTTGCTTAGAAAATTTAAAATGATTCTTCATTTTGAAAAATTAATTTTAAGAGAATATTTGAAAAATTAAAAAAAAATTTTGAATAATAAATAACAATTTAACAATTATTAATTTGGGAAACAATCGAGTGAGTTCAAAATATATTTAGAAGTTTTCAAAAGGTTCCAAAATAATTTAAAATGTGAAAAGATTTCAAAAGATTTAAAACACAATGTAGATTTTCGAAGATGTCCAACCAAAAATTTATAAACTTTTTGAGCATTCAGAAAGGTTTCAAATGAATAAAAAATTTGTATTCAAATTCATAGAAAAACTAACAATAATTTTTTTGTTAATAAGATTCCCAACATTATCAAAAAAGAATTAAGGTAAGATTAAGGTAATTTTTTTACTTTTGCAGGATTTAAAAAAAAAAGTAGGAAAAATTTAAGTTCCAAGATAATAAAACTATTATTTGATTCCTGAAAATTTTTTTTATTATTTTTTCTAAACAAAATTTTTAATGAATATTTAAAAGGATTTCGAAGCAAATTTGGATATATAAATCAATGTTTCTAGCTTGAAATTGCTTGAAATGATATAATTTCGAAAATGTATACATTTTTTTATTCATTCTTCAATTTATGGCTTTGAAAATGATAGCGTGGATTTCCATTTTTTTTTAAATATTTTAACTGCACAGTGTCTAAAAGTTAAAAATTGAAATTTCGCAATTTAACGGCTTTTAATTAAAAAGTTTTTAGTTGAAAAGTTTCAAAAGCTTTCATTTTATACGCGAAAATTACTGAACGTTTAAATAAACATTTTTTTAAGATTTAATTTAAAAAGTTTAAAATTCAAAAGTATTCCACTTTGAGTATTTTAATTTGCGGTTCAGTTTTTATAACTTCGAATGAAAAAAATTTTATTTTCAAGAACTTGAATCTTTTAATTAGAATAACTGTGATTAATTCTTTCGTAATTGTTCCATTTTGATTTGCAGTCAAAAAGTGGTTCTTTTTCGCCCTAGGATAAGAAATATTAAAAATATTGCAATGACATAATTCTATACCTGCAAAAATATTGAGTGTGAAACTTTTCCTATACAAAACATATTTTACACTAAGTGATGTAAGTAAACTTTACAATATATGTAAAAGATTTGACTTAGAAGATTTGCTTTAGAGTAAATTGAACATATCGAATGACACCGCACAATAGGCAATATAGCAGTTTTATGTAAAATTCATTCTAAAGACGGTATTTAAAAAAAAATTTCAACATTAATTATTTCATTCGATGAACGACAAGTTTCCAAGTATTTATTAACTGATTTCAAGTTGTTTGAACAATTATTATTTGTTCAAACAATTTTTTTCTGCCTATAAAACGTGAAAAGTTATTATTTTTCGGGATCGATGATACACAATTAACGAATGTTGAAAGTAATATATTTTTTAACGATATTCGGCCATTATTTAAAAAACTTGCATTCGTTAAAGCAGTTTTAAAGGAAAGATGGAAAAATTCTAGTTTCTACGTATTTCATACATTATGTAGCTTATTGTTTAGTATTATCTTATTCCAGAACTAATAACAAAAAAAAATACAAAATAAGAATTTTTTTTAACAATTTTTTTTTAGTTACGTTAATGATGGTTATTTTTTTAGATCAGTTTCATTAATTTAATAAAACACTGTTTGATAAGCGACATATATAGTGCAAGAGATCTAAAAAACTAGAATTTTCTCCATCTTTCCTTATGAAAAGAAGCTAGTGGTATTAATTATTTAAAGCATCGCAAATTGTCTACGCCAAAAACTATCACTCTTAGCATTCTTCATTGCCGACATTAATTTCAGAAAATAATAAGTTTTCACAATTCATAGAATGAAAAAATTGTTGTACCAAATGAAAATTGTTTGAAGAATTGCCAAATATCTGAAACAAAGAAAAATTACTCTTAACATTTGGTAATTGGGTAATTTATCCCAGCAAAATAATAACCTTTTGAGATTTACAGAATGAAAATTGTTTAAATAATTACCAAATATGTTAAACAAGATCTTTTATCCTTGGAATTCATCCACTGTATCATTTATCCCAAGAATAAAAACATGATTTACAGGCAACAAAAATGGTTTAAACAAATAATAATTGTTTAAAAAATTGAAAATTAGTTAAAAGATACTTACCTCCAAGGCATAACTAATATTGTCGTTTATATTCCCCATTGGTAAATAATTTATGTAAAATATGTTCTGTGTAGGAAAAGTTTCACACTCAATATTTTTGTGTAGAATATGCCTGTGTTAAATATTTTCACTCCGAATATTTGCCATATAGCAGCAACAATATTTAAAGTAAAACTATGATTATTTTATTTTGTGTAGGATCTACTTTGTGTAAAAAAGTATTTCATTTACTGTCTTACATATGTTGTGTAGAACATATTTTGTGTAGGAAAAATATTGGACATAATATTTTTGGGTACAATGTTTTGAGAATATCTTCATAATAAAATATTACTACATAATTCTGTGTGAAATATACATATACATACATTGATTAGCAGTTCGAACTCGAAAGGTTATTGCCTCACTACCCGATTCGGGTAGTATTTCTAGGTGGATATTTACTACCAATGTGGGCCCACCACACCCACGACGGGCCAACAGCACGCAGTATTCCTGCACGGTCACCCATCCAAATACTAACAGCGCCCAACAATGCTTAACTTCAGTGATCTTACGAGAACTGGTGTTTTCAGCGTGGTATCGCCGTTGGCACAACTTCAGCCTATACGCTGAAAAATAGTAAAACTCTGAATTAGTTTATGAAAATTGTTTAAATAATTAATATTTATTGTAAATTTGCCAAATATTGTAGGAAATAGTTGTTGGAAAAACATTCTTTGTTGATTCTGTAAATAACTTGAGCCTATTCGTTGACAGAATAGCCAAAGTCTGAATGTCTTCATGAAAATTGTTTAAATAATCTATAATTCTTTGCAATTTACGAAGAATCATAGAAAACAGTCATCGGAAAGATATTCTTAGTTGATTCCGTAAACCAATTAAGCCTGTTCGTTGAAAAATAGTCAAATTCTGAATTTGTTTATGAAAATTGTTTAAATAATTAATAGTTCTTGGGAATTTTCTAAGCATCATGGAAAAGATTCATCGCAAAGATATTCTTAGTTAATTCAGAAAAAAAATTGAGTGTATTCTTTGAAAAATAGCGAAATTCTGAATTTGTTTAAATAATGAACAATTATTGTAAATTTGCAAAATATATTAGTAAAGAGTTATTAGAAAAACATTCTTAGTTTATTCCGAAAAAAATTGAGCCTTTTCATTGAAAAATAGCCAAACTAGAAAATTCTTTAAATAATTAGTAATTATTGTGAATTTGCAAATCATCATATCGAAGAGTCACCGGACGAAAATTCCGAGTTGATTTCGTGAAAAAAGTTGAGCATATTTATTGAAAAATAGCTACACTCGGAATTTTTTAATGAAAATTGTTTAAATAATAAATATTTCTTGGAAATTTGCAAAGCACTATAGAAAAGAGTAATCGCAAAGACATCCATAGTTAATTCTGTAAAAAATTGAGCCTATTTGTTGAAAAATAGCCAAACTCCAAATATATTTATGAAGATTGTTTAAATTATTATTAATTCTTGTACAATTACAAAGCATCATACAAAAAAGTCATTGGAAATATATTCATAGTTAATTCTGTAAAAAACTTGAGCCTATTTGTTGAAAAATAGCCAAACCCCAAATATATTTATGAAAATTGTTTAAATTATTATTAATTCTTGTACAATTACAAAGAAATATAGAAAAGAGTCATCGGAAAGACATTCTTAGTTGACTCGGTAAACAAATTGTGCCTATTCCTTGGAAAATAGCCAAACTCTGAACGTTTATGAAAATTGTTTAAATAATTAGTAATTATTGTAAATTTGCAAAGTAATGTAGGAAAGAGTTATTGGAAATACATTCTTTGTTGCTTCCGCAAACAAATTGTGCCTATTCCTTGAAAAATAGGCAAACACTGAATATGTTTATAAAAATTGTCTAAATAATAATAATTATTGTAAATTTGCAAAGAGTCGCAGGAAAGAGTTATTGGAAATACATTCTTTTTTGAATCCGTGAACAAACTGAACCTATTCGTTGAAAAATGGCCAAACTCCTAATTTGTTTATGAAAATTTTTTAAATAATTAATAATTCTTGTAACTTTACAAAGCACCATATAAAAGAGTCAAAAATATGTTGGGTAGGAAAAATATTAGACCGAATAATTTTTTGTACAATATTTTAAAAATATTTTCAGGATAAAATACATAATAACTATTTGTATCTGTGTAGGAGATATTCTGTGTAGAAAATATTTTGTGTAGGAAAAGTATAACGGCATTAAATTCCGTGTAGGAAATATTATGTGTAAAAAATATTTTGTGTAAGAAAAATATAACAATATTAAACAATAATTAATTCTGTGTAGAAAATATTTTGCGTTGGAAAAAAATAACCGTATTAAACAATATTAAATTCTGCGTAGGAAATATTCTGTGTAGGAACAATTTTGTGTAGGACAAATATAACAGTATTAAATTCTGTGTAGAAATGATATTATGTAGAAAATATTTTGTGTGTGAAAAATATGATCAGTTTACGTTGTGTACGATATATTTGTGTAGGAACGTGTGTTACTCACTATTTTGTTGAAAATTTGTTCTTTCTGTCATTAGTTTTTTCAACTGAAAATTTAACTATTTAATTTTTGATTAAACTATTTCGGTAGAAAATGTAACTACATTATTAAAAATAAGTTGTTTTTTTTCTGTTTGAAAATCGATTTTTGCAACTCTGAATTTAACTATTTCATTTTACATGGGAAATTTATCTTCCTAAGTTGGAATTCAACTACTCGGCTAAAAGTTGAAATACTTTGTTCAAAATTCAGGTTTCCGGTTGAAGATTCTTGATTTTAGTTGACAATGTTTTGGTTGAAAAATTAACTATTTTCATGAAAATTCATTTCTTTGGTTGAAAATTTGAATATTCTCTTAAAACTTCATTCTATGTATGAAAATTATTTTTTTCTTTAATTGAAAATGCAACTATTTTGGTAGAAAATGTAACTAAATTGTTAAAATTTGCTGTCTTCTTGGTCGAAAATTAATTTTTCCAACTAAAAATTAGTTTTTTTGACTGAAAATTTAACTATTTCATTTTTTGTTGAAAATGTATCTCTTTAGTTAAAAAATTCATCTGCTTGATTGAAAGTTGCTCTACTTTGTTATAAATAAAGATTTATTCTTCATTTCAGTTAAGAGTGGTTTGGTTGAAAAATTTAATTTTTTTTTGTAATTAATTTTTTTTTAACTGAACATTTAACTACTTTATTTATCGTGAAAATTTATGTTTCGTAGTTGAAAATTCATGTATTTTTTTTAAATTTCGTTTTTTGGTAGAAAATTAATACTCCTATTAAAAATTCATCTTGTATTCATATTGTTTGAAAATCAATGTATTTTGTTGAAAATTAAACAAGTTTGTTTAAGAGTTCTTATTTTGGTTAAAAATTCACCTGTTTTTTTTCAAAATTCTTTTTTAATTTAATTTTTTAACTGTAAGTTCAACTATTTTTTTCTTTATTGCGAATTCATCTTTTTAGGTTGAAAATTCAACTGTTTGGACCATAATGCACGTATTTTTTTACAAATTTGACTTTTTTGGTAGAAAATTAATATTCTTGGATACAAATTTAACTGCTTGGTTGAAAGTTAAACTAATTCTTCGAAAATTCCCTTTTTTTCTGGAGATACATCATTTCAGTTCAAAATTCGCTTCTTTGGTTGACAGATTAAAAATTTTGTTGCAAGTTTCTTTTATTTGGTTGAAAATCAAATTTTTATTTAAAAATGTAACTTTTCTATTTGTTGGTTGAAAATCTACCTTTTTTATTTAAAAATTCAACTATTCGGTTAAAACTTTGTATTTTTCGGTGAGAAATTAATCTTCTTGTTTAAAAATTAATTTTTTTCTTGAAAATTCCACTATTCAGTGAAAAATTAGTGTAATTTGTTGAAAATAAAACAATTTTTTAAAAAAGTATTTTTTTTTTGTTGAGAACGATAATGGTTGAAAGTTAAACTAATTCTTCAAAAATTCCCTTTTTTCTGGAGATCCATCATTTCAGTTCAAAATTCGCTTCTTTGGTTGACAGATTAAAAATTTTGTTGCAAGTTTCTTTTATTTGGTTGAAAATCAAATTTTTATTAAAAATTTTACTTTTCTATTTGTTGGTTGAAAATCTACCTTTTTTATTTAAAAATTCAACTATTCGGTTAAAACTTTGTATTTTTCGGTGAGAAATTAATCTTCTTGTTTAAAAATTAATTTTTTTTTTGAAAATTCCACTATTCAGTGAAAAATTAGTGTGATTTGTTGAAAATGAAACAATTTTTTAAAAAAGTATTCTTTTTTGTTGAGAACGATCATTTTTTAGCTCAATAAGTATTTAACTTCATTTCTAAATAAATTTTTTCCTGACATTTATTCTTTAAGTTGTTGAACTTATTAATTACAATAGTCACTGGTTGAATCAGTATTTTGAATTATCACTGATGAATCATTGATTTCCGATTTTTACTGGGCGGGCCAGTAAGTGACTCAACTAAAACGGCGTTACTGAATATACCAGTGACGCCAAATTATAGAAATAACCAGTGGTTTTGTTTGAAATATTTGTGGCCTGGCTGCAATAAGCAAAGATATATTATCTTAAGCTTGAAAGTAGGGAATACCCTAGACACTTGGGTTTTGACTTTGACCGAAGCGACACGTTGACGTTATGACGGGCCTTCCCACAATTAGGGGATATATATCTGTTATATCATATTATATTGCAGCTCAGCCCTCATTTATTGTTTTAAGAGTAAAGTCCGGGTTTTAAAAAATAATTTTGAAAATGTTAGCACAAAATTAACGAATGATAAGTGTCATACATAACCAGCTAACGGAGAAAAACGAGGCACAACCAGACTACTACTGATACTGATTAACCAGTGAACCTCACTGATGAAACCAGTGACGGAATTCCAGTGATTGAACCAGTGAAATCTCACTGAAACACGTTTTCCTGCATAAAAAATAGTGATTAAGATTTTTTTGTTCTATAATGCATCTGTCAAGGAAAGACAATTTACACATTTTCAAACTTTCTGAACATCGTCTAATGTTATTTTTTTTTCTGTTTCAGGTGAGTCTTTCAAAAAATTGCAAAACCTCAGAGAGTCAAAACTGGGATCTAAACCTCGCTCTTTTGGACTGCAGTCCACTCGACTCCGGATCATTTGAAAGTATCTTTGGTTGAATTCTCATCAGGAGCAAAACCTCCCCGCAGTCTTCAGGTTTCGATCCTTCAAGGATTGAATCCCGAACACATTTTTTTCAGAACAAAAACTAAAGGAACTTTCCTGTGTACCTGATCTTCTCTGGACTCAAATGCTCACTAGTTGCTTCTACAACCCTTCAATTTATGAGTCCTTGAAAAGCAGACACAGTTCACTCGGGATAGGAACACTTTTTCCCTACAGCAAATTTTTCTGACCTTGAAGGGAGCTAAATCTGAGGATTCGTTTTTTGTCAATTCAGGGTTTAAAAACCTAAGCAATTAATAACGATGGAGCCCTAGGGGTCACAGAGTACAATGCCCCCCCCTAGAAATAGACCATGAAGGGAAAAGTATTGACCCCCCCCCATATGAAATCGAATGATTACATTCATCGGATCGTTTGAATTTTTTTTTAAATCTACCTAAATATTTGTGAAATAATTGAAGTATTTGTAAAATATTTTTAATCTATCCGAAATCTTTGCAAAATATTTGAAATTTCTTTGCAATCTTTGGGAAAGCATTGTAGCCTTTCTGAAATATTTGCAAATATTTGAAAGATTTTTGAAATATTTGGTAATATTTGTGAAATTATTGAAATCTTTGGGAAATCATCAAAATCTTCGTGCAATCTTTGAAATCTATCTAAAATCTTTGCGAAATATTTGAAATATTTGGAAAAATCATTGAAATCTTTGTGCACTCTTTGGAACCTATCTGAAGTTTTTGTGAAATAATTGAAATATTTGTGAAATATTTAAGAAATATTTGAAATTTTTGGAATCTTCAGAAAATAATTGAAATCTTTGTGGAATCTATCTGAAATTTTGGAAATCTTTTCAAAATATTTAAAATATTTTTGAAATATTTGTTAATATTTGTGAAATCATTGGAATCATTGAAGTCTATGTGAAATCTTTTAAATCGATCCGAAATCTTTGCGAAATATTTGTAAAATATTTGAATTCTCTGGGAAATTATTGAAATCTTAGTGAAATCTTCCTGATATATTTGGAAATCTTTACAAAATATTTGGTAATATTTGAGAAATTATCAAAATCATTGAAGTCTTTCTGAAATCTTTTAAATCTATCCGAAGTCTTTGCGGAATCTTTAAAAACTTTATGAAATCTTTGGGAAATTATGGAAATCTTTGTATAATCTTTGATATCTATCGGAAATCTATGCAAAATATTTGAAATCTTCGGGAAATATTTGTGGAATTTTTTTAATCTTTTGGAAATCTTTTAACCGTTTTGTGCCCTCTTGTAAATCTATCTGAAATCTTCTTGAAATCTTGGGAAAATCATTGAAATCTTTATGAAATCTTTCTGAAATCCTAGGAAATCTTAGCGAAATATTTGAAATAATTTAAAAATATTTGATCATTATTGTGAAATGTTTGGGAAAACATTGTGCAATCTGTGATGTCTATCTGAAATCTTTACAAAATATTCGAAATCTTTGTGAAATCTTAGAAATCTTTGGGTAATCATTCAAATCTTCGTAAAATCTTTCTGAAATTTTCGGAAATCTTTGGAAACCTTTGCAAAATATTTCAAATATTTTTTAAATATCTGATAATATTTGTGCAATTATTGGAATCTTTGTGAAATCTTTAGAAAATCATTGAAATCTTTGATCACGTTTAAAATTTTTTTGAAATAATAGAAATCTTTGTGAAATCTTTTAAATCTATGCGAAATCTTTGTGAAATTTTTTTAATCCATGGGAAATCATTAAAATCTTTGTGCACTCTTGTGAATCTATCTGAAATATCTCAAAACTTTGTTTAATTAAATGAATTTATAAATTTCGGAAAATGTTACAATTACAAAGCTTCCTCTATGAGGAAGCAAGAAGAAACAAATTTTGAAAATAGTTAAATTTTCTACAGGAATAGTTAAATTTCTTGTTTAGAAAATTGATTGTCAACAAAGTAGTTACATTTTCAACCAGAGATGAATTTTCAAATAAAATGATGAATCTTCAACCAAAAAAATTTATTTTTACCAAAAGAGTTTAGCTTTCAACCAAGTAATTTTATTTTCAACCTGAATGACGAATTTTCAGCTAAAACGATGAATATTTAACTACTTCAATTTTTAACCGAAAAGGAGAATTTTTAAACAGATGAATGACTTTCAAGGAAAAAGATAATTTTCTTCCAAAAAAATTGATTTTTCAACAAAATACGTGAATTTTCGACGAAATAGTTGAATTTTCAATTTAAAAAGTCAAATTTTCAACGAAACAAAATTGAGTTTTACTAAAAAAGGTAAATTTTCAACCAAAACTTGAATAATTGAATTTCAAGTTTAAAAAATTAATGTTCAACGAAACAGATGAATCTTCAACTAAAACTGTGGAATATTCAAGTGGAATAAGTTGAATCATCACTTTAAAATATTATTTTCCAACCAAAAGAAAAAATTTCAAAAAAATAGTTACATTTTCAAACAAAGTGATGTGTTTTCAGCTGAAATTGTAAATATTTAACTAGAATGGTTGAATTTCAAACCATAAAAATGAATTCTGAACTAAAATGATGAATCTTCAATTAGAATAATTGAATTTTTGACCAAAAAGATAAATTCTTAACTAAGAAGATTAATTTCTTCCAAAAAAGACTAATTTTGAACTAAAAAATACCATTTTTCAACCAAAAATTGTGAAATTAGATTTTTAGTCAAAAAATGAATGTTTAACCAAATAGATGAATTTTTAACTAAAATTATTAAATATTTAGCTGGAATAATAGTTACACTTTCAATGAAAAAAAAATCAACCAAAAAAGAAACAAATTTTGAACAAAATAGTTAAATTTTCGGCAAACAATTCCTTTCCATCAGAAGAAAAAAACAAGTTTTCAATCAAATAGCTCATTTTCCAAAGAAAGAAATGAATTTTTAATTAAAATGATGAATCTTCAACCCAAAAAATTAATTTTTAACTAAAGAGTTTAACTTTCAACCAAGTCATTTTATTTCCAACCTAAAAGATGAACTTTCAACTAAAATGATTAATATTTAACTGGAATACTTGGATTATCTACAGAAAAGAATTTTCAAACAAGAAGATTACCTTTCAAGGCAAAATATAATTTTCAACTAAAAAAAAATGGACTTTTTAACAAAATACGTGAATTTCCAACGAAATAGTTAAATTTTCAGTTAAAAAAGACAAATTTTCATTCAAATTTTTGAATTTTCAAGCATGAATAATAATATCAATTTTCAACAAAAAAGTTGAATTTTCATCCAAAAAAGATCAATTTGCAAACAATAATAGAATAGTTAAATTTTGCTGTTAAAAATCTAGTCCTTCACTAAACTAGCTGTGAATTCGATCTCGACTGTTTTCACTTTTTCATTGGCATTAGGGTGAATCAGTCCTATTTTATACATTTTAATTGATCTACATTCATGATAATGTATATTTTTTAAATCAAAAAAATTTTTTTGTTTAAAAGTTTGTAAATTTGATAAATTTTGCGGTCAATAATATAGTGCATTTCAACCACGGATATGGGTTGAAACCTAATATAATTGATATAAATTTTGATTTGATTTGTCGAAAAACACAACATTTAAAAAAAAATAAGAGCTGTTATTCGGGCCACGGATAGGGGCCAGAACCTAAATTAAAAGATCATCAATTAACAAGCACTATATTATTGATTTATCAAATTTACAAACTTCTAAACGAAATTTTTTTTTGTTTGAAAAATATACACACTTGTAGTTATTTACTACAAGAAACTATCCACCTAGAAACAGTACCCGAATCGGGTAGTGTCACGCCTACCCTGAAAGGGAAATGGCTTAATGGTATACATACAAAGTGTATAAGGTAGGACTGATTCACATAACCTTACTGAAGAATCCAGTGAGTCAGTCCGGGACGAAACATAGAAAATCTAACTTTAATTTACTTAAAAATAGATGTCTTTTCAAAAATTAATTGTAGAACACAAAACAAATAAACATTATCGACCCTAATTCCAATAAAAAAAATCTTCTTCACACTTATAATACCTGAGTCAATTAAAAACGATATCTTTCGAAAAAACAGCCAATATGTCATCTAATTAATTGTTTCCACTTTGTTTGTATTTATAATTATATGGTGCTCATTTCACGAGCACCATATTTAGTGTCTGCTGTAAATCAGCGAGATTTCACTTGTTCATTTTAAGAGAGCATCCTAACAGTCCTGGAACATGGTTGAATTGATAGAAAATATAAATCTGGTGTGACCTAAATTGATGAGTATTTTGCCTCTAGATTCAACAATCAATACTCTTGTAGTTTGTAGGATCTACAAGGGTAAATCACAAGTGCTAAGAAGCTTTGTCAAACGGGTAGTCGAGTAGTTTAATGTTTGGCTAGGGGGCACAATTACGGGATAATTATAATGTGTAGCCCAACTTCCGAAGATCTCTGGCCTGCAAACCCAATAATCCTAGTGTACACCCAGTAACTGTCGACTGAGGACAGGTCTTGTTGGCACATGTGCTAAATACGATATTGATGTCGATATTTACTCATTACAAACCCCGACATTCAGATGAAAGCCACCACTAACACACAATTTCAATTCTGCAGGGATTTGTGTCCTTTTCATTAATTTATGCGCTCGCAGTACCAGGCACCAGGTCCCTTTATTAAGTCAAATTTATAGTTCTACAATTTGCCCTACACAGTGAATGCTTCTTGATCAGTTAGGTCCAAAATTTGATCAAAATGGCACACACAAAAAATTAACTGAAACCTATTTAAAGGAAGTCATTTTTCTTTTTGAAAGGGTCAACTATATCCTCTATTCATGGATTCATATATCTTTTGATTAGCTATGTGAGTTTGTGAGATTTGAATATCATACTAACTGGAAACATGTTCAATTCTTGGTTAGTGAGAAATACGGAAAATTGGTCTAAACTTGGATCCAAGTATAACAAAACTAATACTTTCCCATTAAGATGATAATGTGAAGAAATTATACAAATTCAAAATAAAATTCTGCTATTGATACAAAAATTGAGGAAGAAACTAATAAAACTTGATGAATCTATTCCAGATGATTCCTCAATAATTAGACAAATGCTGATCCCAAAGATACCACAGGTAGAAGAAAAATTTGAACAGTATCATATCGTTGAATTAGCTATGTGACTTTGTGAGATTTGAATATCCTAACTGGAAACGTCATATTCAATGTTTGGTTAGTAGGAAATACGGAAAATTGATCTAAACTTGGATCCAAGTATAATGAAATTAATACTTTCCCACTAGGATGAGAATTTGAAGAAATTATAAAAATTCAAAAACAAATTCTGCTATTCATACAAAAATTGAGGAAGAAGCTAATAAAACTTGATATATCTATTCAAGATGATTCCTCAATAATTAGACAAATGCTGATCTCAAAGATACCACAGATAGAAGAAAAATTTAAATATTATCATATCTTTGAATTAGCTATGTGACTTTGTGAGATTTGAATATCATCCAAACTGGAAACGTCATGTTCAATTTTTGGTTCGTAAGAAATATGGAAAATTGATCTATACTTGAATCCAAGTATGATGAAACTAATTCTTTCCCATTAGGCTGAGAATGTGAAGAAATTATAAAAATTGAAAATAAAATTCTGCAATTGATACAAAAATTGAGGAAGAAGCTAATAAAACTTGATAAATCTATTCCAGATGATTTCTCAATAATTATTGAATTTGTCTAATTATACTTAGACAAATGCTGATCTCAAAGATACCACAGATAGAAGAAAAATTTGAATAGTATCATATCTTTGAATTAGCTAGGTGAATTTGTCAGAATTGAATATCATCCTAACTGGAAACGTCATGTTCAATTTTTGGTTAGTAAGAAATACGGAAAATTGATCTAAACTTGAATCCAAGTATAATAAAACGAATAGTTTTCCATTACGATGAGAATGTGAAGAAATTATAGAAATTCCAAAACAAATTCTGCTATTGATACAAAAATTGAGAAAGAAAATAATAAAACTTGATAAATCTATTTCAGATAATTCTTCAATAATTATT
>CAKNYM010052750.1:0-48175 GCA_932195095.1 Andricus curvator | reverse complement strand
TTGTAAGAAATACGGAAAATTGATCTAAGCTTGGATCCAAGTATAATAAAACTAATACTTTCCCATTAGGACGAGAATGTGAAGAAATTATACAAATTCAAAATAAAATTCTGCTATTGATACAAAAATTGAGGAAGAAGCTGATAAAACTAGATAAATCTATTCCACATGATTCCTCAATAATTATTGAATTTGTCTAATTATAATTAGACAAATGCTGATTTAAAAGATACCACAAATAGAAGAAAAATTTGAATAGTATCATATTGAAGAAACCCTCTACCTGGTTATCCAATATCATCAAATTATTGATCCTATAATCTTGGATTTATGCAGTTTTTATAGCTTATTAAACACCTTAGTACAAAATACACCAATTTTAATTCATGTATTTTCATGGTTATAACATTTTTTAAGCGAGATTTTAATAAGATGATTTTTTTTTGTGAACGAAGAGTCAATAATTATGATCCTCAAGTCATGGAAATGCTTAGACCAAGTGTAACTCACTTTTTCCAAAAAATGGATTTATCATTTTTTGTTCGCTGGCTTCTCAATTATTCCCATTTAATTAGCACTATATTCATACCTGTGACATTTTTAATTCAGTTATACAATATCTATTTTGTGATGATTTATAAAAGTTATTTAATAATAATAATATTCCAAAGTGGAAAGTTTTTATAGAGATTTCGGATTTTTGATTTTATTTGAAAATGTCCTATCAGAATGATCCGATTCTAAATACATCCATATCCAATTCATGACGTCTACATGCAGGCTGACATTGTTAAACTAAGCTTTTGAAAAAAATTTACTACATTTTTTTTAAACAATTAAGTTTCGACGAATAATCAAACTACGTCAATCTACAGAAAAACTTCTTAAAACGAAAAATATCATTTCCAATATAAGAAAATTTGAATTTTTTTTTCACTCTAATGTTGAAATTTTTTCTAAAACATTCCTTACTGATCTTAGGAAGTACTAGAACTGGAAGTCGAAATTACGTGAATTTATATAAGCACTTAAAAAAAAAGCAATTAATTTACAGATTTAAATATTCCTTTCTTTTGGTGAAATTTAATTTTTTCAACTGAAAATTTAACTATTGCAGTTCAAGATTCATCATTTAAGTTGAAAATTTATTTCTTCAGTTCAAAAGTCTACTATTATATTCTTAGTTAATAATTTAATAATTTTGTGACAAATTTATTCTTTTTGGTTGAAAATGCAACTATTTTGTTTAAAATTTAACTGCTTGGTTGACAAATTACATCCTTGTTGAAAATTCATATTTGCGGGTCAAAAATTCGCCATTTAGCCTGGAAAATTCATCCCTTTTTATAGAAATTTTACATCTTTCAGAAAAAATCGAACTATTTCATTTTTGGTTAAAACCTTTTTTTTTAGTAGAAAATTCGTCTTTTTTGTTAGAAATTTGATCTCTTTGGTTCCAAATTATCCTTTTCCATTGAAAATCGAAATATTGATAAAATTATATTTAAAATATTAATTTTATTATAAATTTTAATTGAAATTAACTTTTTCGTTAAAAATTTATACTTGCGCATTGAATATTCAACTATTCTGTAGAAAATTGCCTTCTTAGCTCGAAAATCAGACATCTTGTTTGACATTTTGTTCCTTCCTAACTGAAGAATCTTTCTTGATGGAAAATTCAACTATTTTGTTAAAAAGTATCTGTTTTGTTAAAAATTAATATTTGTTGGTTAAATGTTCAGCTTTTTCGTAGAATGTTTGCTTTTTAGCTTGAAAATTATATAAGTTGTTTGTAATTTTTTTCTCTCTTCAGTGAAAAATCTTTCTTGATTGAAAATTTTAAGTGTTTTGATAAAAATCTTTCTTATTGCTTTAAAAATTATTAATCTATTTTGGTAGAGCTTTCAACCATTTTGTTGAAAATTTGTCTTTTCTGGTTGAATTCAACTGTTTTTTATTTAAATTCGTTTTTCATGGAATTATCTACTATTACAGTTTTTGTTTGTTAAAATTCATTTTTGTAATATTCCTCATTTTAGTTGAAAATGTAACTATTTTGTTGAAAATTAGTTTTCTTCTTATTGGAAACTATTGTTTTTTACTGAAAATTTATCTATTTTATTTTTAGTTGAAAATTCATCTTTTTGGACAAAAATAAAACTATTTGGTAGAAAATTAATCTTTTAAGGCTGGAGTTCTTTGTTAAAAATTTAATTTTTTGGCTGATGATTTATCATTTCAGATGAAAATTCACCTCATTGGTGGAAAATTTAAATACTTTGTCGGAAATACCTTTTTTGTTGTTAAAAATTAATTTTTTTAAATGAGAATTCAACTATTCCAGTTGAGAATTAATTTCTTTGGTAGACCATTAATTATTTCTGGTTAAAACGGCTACTATTATATTTTTAGTTAAGAATTCAACCATTTATAATTTCTTTTAGATCATTTATCTCTTTGATAAAAATTTAACATTTTTTGTTTAAATTCAACATTTTTAATTCATAATTGAATTTTTTGGTGGAAAATTCAACTACTTAGTCTAAAGTTGAGCTGCTTTTCGGAAAATAATTCTTTTGGTTAAGATTCATCGTTTTATTTGAAAATTCATCTCTTTAGTTCAAAATTCATGTATTTTGTTGAAAAAAATTTTTTTTGTATGGATAGTCATTCATTTTTTAAACTAAAAATTCAACTATTCCAGTTTTGGTTAAAAATTTCACTTTTTTCGTCAAACATTCAACTACTCAGTTAAAAATTGATCTCCTTTGTTAAAAAATCATTGTTCTGGTTATGATTAATCACTTTGGTTGAAAATTCATCCCTTTGGTTCAAAATTCATGCATTTTGTTGAAAATTCGTTTTTTAAAACTTTTTTCCAATTAAGAATTCATCTATTCTCTTTTTGGTTGAAAATTTCATTTTTTTAGTTAAGAATACAACAGCTGGATGAAATGTTAACTCCTTTTTTAGAAATTCATTTTTTTTTTTAAATAAAACCATTTTCTTAAAAATTGATGTTTTTTTTTTGTTGAAGATTAATTTTTAAGCTGAAAATGTAACTATTCTATTATTTATTGAAAATTTATCTGTATTGGAAAATTGTTTATTTTTATTGAAAGTTCAACTTTTTGTTTAAAAATTACTTTTTTTTTTGAAAATGCACATTAGCGGGTTGAAAATTCAACTGTTTTTTTAGAATATTCGCTGTTCGACATAAAAATCGTATAATTTCTTGAAAAATATTTTCTTTGTTCACTGAAGAATCTTCCGTGTTTTAATATTTAAACTCTTTTGATAAATATCCATCTTTGATTGGAAATTTGACTATTTTGTTGGAAATAGGTTTTTTTGGTTGGAATTTGATTTTCCTATCTGAAGATTTCAATATTCTAGTCGAAAGTTCATTATTTTATTCGAAAATTTATCTCTTTGGTAAAAAATTAAACTGTTCTTTGAAAAATTGTTTTCTTAGATGAAAATTAACTTTTTTATTTTAAATTTAATTGTTATTGGGATAAAAATTAATCTATTTGTAGAAAACTCTATGCTTTCTAAAACATTTTCCGTTATTCGTAGGAATAGGTGAATCTTTCAGAAGTGAGAATCAGAACCAGGTAAATCTAAAGAAAAACTAATTTAAAAAATTCAGGGACATAGAGATTTATAGCCAAATATAGGAAAATTTTTAATTTTTTTCCACCCTGGAATTTAAAATTTTCTAAAATATTTTTCCGTAAAAAGTATAGACTATCGCAACTGCCTTGAAAATTAATTTTGATTCGAAAAAGTGTATCATTTTTATCTAAAGTTGATAATTAGAATAATATGCAACGGTTTGATGTCCCGGGGGAAATAGCGCAGAAACAATGAAACTTGCCTCAAGCAATGTTTCATTTGGCAACTAAATTATATTTTTCGTTTCCATTATATCGCAGCAGTACTAAAACAATGCAATGAGAAAATAAAAATCTCGCAAAAAAAATTGTATATCACGTAGTATTTCATTACAATCAAACCTTTCCTGAAAGACATCATACGAGAACTGCTGAAAGTGTAGCCAGGGGCTAACGAACATCTGCAACTGAACAGTAAAACGTTTTAATTTTCAGCGGTCAAATTTCTGACATGATTTCCCCAAATAAGAAAGGCCAGATAAATTGGATTTTTCCCGTCCATTCAAAACTGAAAACGGAAAGAAAAACAGCGGAAATCACTTTCTCAAAGAAAAGCGAGAAAAATAAAAGATGAGCGAATTCAAGAGGCAGATGAAATCGGAAGCCAAACTTGGGTTTTGAAGAAAAAAGGTTTAATCGATGGATAAGAGGAAGAGGAAAAATAGAAGTAAAGAAGAGCGAATGAAGTGCCGCGGGGTGAGTCGAGAGGCTCTATTCTAACGAATGCTGCTGAAACTCTCACGAGTGGAATAATTATCTTGCAATTAAAGCAGCAGTTCCCATCTGTTCGATAATTCCTTCGGTTAGCGATCCTCGATTGAGATAATACGGCAACGATATTCTTGATCCCGGGAGAACAAAGGGATCCGTATACGGTATTCCAGAAAGTTACACAATGGTGAGAGCACTAAAATGGGGTGCAGACAAGGCCTCGTTTAACGTTTAGCCTTTTAACGACACTCTCCCGTTTACTTTGTGAGCCGACAACATTAAGTGACATAGTTAGGAACCAATAGCCTTCTTCAACACTCCCAAACTCAAAGTACCTATTCAAATACTTTGTTTTCAACCAAATCATCGGAAGTAGTACCTGTTTCAACCAAAACATTTTCTTTTGAGCCCTACTTGTACAAAGTGTGTCCTGAAAGGGCGATGGTCAATTCCGCCCTAATACCTGCGAAGGGTTTCCCCCACTACACGGCTTCCCCTCACTCAGCCGAGCAATGGTCAATTGCGCCCTGGGTACCTGCGAATGGTTCCCCCACTACACGGCTTCCCTTCACTCAGCCGAGCAATGGTCAATTGCGCCCTGGGTACCTGCGAATGGTTCCCCCACTACACGGCCTCCCCTCACTCAGCCGAGCGGTGGTCAATTCCTCCCTGGGTACCAGCGAACGGTTCCCCCACTACACGGCTTCCCCTCACTCAGCCGAACTGATGCCACAGAGCCTGGTCAGTGGGAGTCCTTTGTACCTA
Source organism: Andricus curvator (assembly GCA_932195095.1). Lineage (NCBI taxonomy): Eukaryota > Metazoa > Arthropoda > Insecta > Hymenoptera > Cynipidae > Andricus > Andricus curvator. The sequence continues at coordinate 43,019 of CAKNYM010052750.1, read as the reverse complement.
ATAAGGACTAAAATGCAAAAAATAACATTTTCTGAATTTAGCACTTGGTAATCTATAAATATAATATTCGAAATCTACGAATTATACCGATTCCAACGATATCTTCTTTGACTTAAAAAGTTGAAAATTAGAGAATAAATTTTTAATTTCATGTGCAATTTTATGGAAATGTTTGCAGTATATTTGACTAAAATCCACTGCAGTAGTTTCAATTTATTGGTGCAATATTTCACTTAATTTGGAAAATTCCGGTAGCTAAAATTTGGCCACATTTGAAAACTTATTAACTAACATCAAAAATTTGATTTATTTCTCAACCAAACGCAGTTTTAAAAATTATCCTCAAATAATTTTGAACTACCAGTCAAAAAGTATGAATAGTGCTATTTCCATCTTACTTTGTAAACTCATTAAAAAATATCATAATTTTTTGTTTGTTTAACCAATTCGTATTTGTATGTTATTTAAAAATACTACTTTATCATATAAACAGCAGAATATAAAGGATTTTCGTGGATTTGATCTCAAAAGTGTCATTTTTCAAATCTAAATTTAGAAATTTTGAACAGGGACCAAAACAGAAAACTGCATTTCCTTAAGTGTCGAAAAAAAATGTTCTAAACTGAATTCCGCAAATTTTTAATATAATTATTATTCCTTTCAAAAATAATATTTTTGATATTAACGGCTCCAGGCATTTTACTACTGGCACTTCTGTTTTCTTTTTATTAACTGAAGCCTCAACCAAAACAGACTCATTTTCAAACCAAAAAAAAGGAATTTTCCAAAAAAGAGTTGAATTAATTTACACATCAAAATTTGTTCTAAAATCTTTTCAAATATTCTCTTTAAATTTTTTTTGGAAAAAAATCATTAAAAATTTTTCAAGAATCTTATTCAAATTTTTTTATTATCCTGGAACTCGAATTTTTCCTATAATTTTGTTTAAATCTGGCAAAATTTAAAAATTTGCTTAAAAATCTTCCAGATTCTATTTTTAAAATTTTGAAAATATTTTTTAAATCAATTGTTAAAAAAAAAATCAGTTTTAGTTTTCCCAGGAAATTTGATAACAATTTTTTATTATTTTGAAACCTTTTAAAGTGCTTAGGAAGCTTCTAAATATTGTATTCAGAATCTTCAAAAATCTACGTTTTCTTTTAAATGTTTTGAAATCTTTACAAGTTTTAAATTATTTTGGAATCTTTCCAAAACTTCTACATATAACTTAAACTTACTCGAATTTTTTCCAAATAAATAATTGAATAAACATTTTTTCAGTTTTCAATGAAAATTACGTTTTTTTGGAAGAAAATTAATTTTTTTTACCGAAAATTCAACTATTCAATGTTTGGTTGAAAATTCATTTCCTTGAAAATTTCTTGATTTTCATATTTTTGTGAAAATTGACGTATTTTGTTGAAAATTAGTATTTTTGGGTGAAAATTAATCTTTCCGGTAGAAAATTTAACTGTTTGGTTAAACAAATTTCTTTTTTTGCTAAAAATACATTTTTGTGGTTGAAGATTCATTAATTTAGTAAAAAATTCATTTATGCAAATGTAGGTATTCCATTTTTGCTTGATAATTTATATTTTTTAGTTGAAAATTCAATTATTTTATATTATAAACTTGTTTGTTAGAAATTCATATCTTTGGGTTGAAAACTAAACTATTTTGCAGAAAAATCGTCGTTTTGGATTAAAAATTCAACTTTTTGGCTGATATTTTTTTTTTCTTTATTAACTGAAAAATCTTTCTTGGTGACAAATTCAACTCTTTTTTCGAAAATTTCTTTTTCTTTGGTTTGAAAATTAGGTTCGGAAATTTCTGAAATGGAAAATAATTATTTTCAAAATTCGCGGGTTCAGTTTAAAAAATTTTTTCGATACTTAAGCAAATACAATTTAGTGTTTTGGTAACATTTGAAAAACGACACTTCTGAGATTGACTCCATGAAAATCCTTTATATTCTGCTTTTTATGTGTTAAAATAGTATTTTCAATTAACTTTCATAAACAATAAATTATTTTCTTCCAAATCAATTGCATTGGATTTCCCTTTGAATTTCGCATATGTGCAGGGTATTGTGACCATTGGGAGGTGTTACCCCTATGTTTAAAGGAGCAAAAACTAATATTTTTATCAAATTCTTCTTTATAAAAATTCACACTTTCATTAAATCTGCAAATAAACTATACTGTTACAAAGTTAAGAGAAAATTGATGTTGATGTAACTGGATTTTCAAAGTGGTCGGTTTTTTTATCAACGTAACCACTTCTATACCACGCATATTCAAAAAGGTTTACGTATCGAGGCGAAGATAACTGGTTGTGGGTTAAAGATTGTAATTTGATTACATTGTTCCTTGAATTCATATTTCAATTACTTTTCAATAAAATTACGCTATCCGACAAATGTCTAACGAAATTTTTCCAGACGCGAAATCCAAATACGTCCAGCGGCTGTATTTTTCCAGTTCTTCTTGCTGAAATTTTAGAGACCATTATACTTTTATTCACAAGTGTTGCCTTATCCACAACTTTTGAACAATGTCCACTCCAAGAATCCAGAAATAATATATTATTTTGTCCAACATCAGGGAAAAATGCTTCTTCCAACCATGTCTTGAAATGATGTAGATATAAGTAATAAAACAATAGTTTAGACGAAATAGATCTGGAATGATTATAAGTATAACTGCATTGTAATTTAAGAATTTTAAATTAGATTAAAATCAAATTCAAAATCCCATTTAACGTCCAATACTCAAGTTAATGTATAGAATTCCTGAAAATAAAAAAACAATCCAACGATCAAATTTGGACAACCACCACAAAATGCTCATATTTCAATTCCTAAAAACAAAACAAAAATTAAAAACAAAAAATTTGATTTTAATCTAATTTAAAATTCTTAAATTTCAACTTAGCTGACATGGATTGGAGGTCATTCCTAACGCCCTTTTTATTAACAGTATGTTTTTTACTCAGATCAAAGTTTTATATGATCCTGAAGCCTTCAGAAAGGTTGAATTATAGTGTGATATTAACCAAAAATTAAGAGGCAGTATCCTTCAGAAAAGGTCTTTGATTGAATGTCGAAGAAATGATGTTTTGCCAAAAAAAAAATATTTTTCTTGGATAACAAATTTCGAGATTTTGCTCTTCACAGTAATTTTTGAAATTAGCAATTTAAAGATAATTCAAAGAATTTCAAATTCTCAATGCTGAATTCACTGATCGAGGATGTTTCAAATCATGTTGATGAATTGGATGAATTAGAAGTATGTTTACAAGATAAAATCATTGAACTTTTGAAACATCAGATTTCCTTAATCAAAGATTTTTAAACAATGATAAAAAACATGAGAACAAACTTTCTATTTTGATTGATCATCAAACTAATGTTCAAGAGCAAAATTTAAATTTACACAAGATTTTTGAAGAAGAAGATGAGGATCCTTGGTTTGTAAATTTGGAAAATTGTAAAATTCCTAATTCAGTTACAGATATTCTCAGATTAGGTAGAGATTTTAGTAACCGTGTAATAAAAAGTAAATCGAAACAAATGATGGAAATGTTCAAAGATGTTGAATCACGTATACACAAAATTTGAATATTAGATCAACAAGATTTCCGAAACAAGGTTTTATACTTGTCAAAGAGCTTTGTTGATAAGAATTTTTTGCCCATTAGTAGTATTGATCGTAAAATTTCTAAAGGTTTCAAGATAGGGAGAGGTTTCCTAAAAAACAACCCTAATATAATTTGCATGAATGCTGATAAAGGCAATATTACAGTTTGTATGAAGAAATTAGATTATAGTTATTAGGGATATAGAGGATTTACTATCCAATCGTGATATCTTTGAATTATTAAATCAAAATCCGTTAAAACAATTAAGAAATTACACTTTCGAGATTCTAGACAATTGGAGAAAAAAGGACTTTTAGGAAAAGATATTAGATGGACTGATATTAATACCGAACACACAGTTCTTGCAAGATGTTATGGTTTGAAAAAGATTCATAACGATGGCTATCCGTTGAGAATAGTTATTTCAACTATTAACACCCTCATTTTGATTTGATACTTGAAGACTCTATTACAACTTCTCAATACAATATTAAAAATAGGTGGAAATTACAAAAAATTATTATTAAAAAAACTGTTCCTGATGACCATGTAAAGATTTTTTTGGATGTTGTTGCTATGTTTCCAAGTATACCCCTTGAATTGTTTGAACAGACAATCTTAAATAGATGGGACAATATAAAAAAAAGAAACTTGAATAAGTCAAAAAGATTTTATTAAAGGGATATTTTTCATTGTGAACTCAACTTATTTTAAATTCAATGGATCTTTTTATAGGCAGAAGTTTGGTACTCCCATAGGTTCAGTCATTTCTGCGATTTAAGCAGAAATAGTTATGGAAGATTTGGAGGGCTTTGCTTTCAAGAAGCTAGACTTTGTTTTATCCTTTTACTTACAGGAAAATAAAAAGTTAAATCAAAGAAGAATTACCAATTGGTATAGAAAAAGTACATATTCAGGTAGAATTTAACATTTCTTTTTGGCTCATCCTTTTCAAAACAAAATTGCAGTCATCAAAAACTTAGTTGACAGAGCTCTAGGATTGTCCCACATTTCATTTCACAAAGAGAATTTGAATATTGTTAGGAATATCCTTTATCTTAATCATTACCCACAAAAGTTAATTGAGCAACATATCACAATTAGATTTTAACAAATCAAAAACAAACAAAGTAAGATTTTATCTACAGATAATCAGAAGGAACTGAGAGAATACAGATCTCTTAATACTTTTGTTCTTCCTTTTTTTGTTAAAAGAAAAAATGGATTCAATAATAACTTTTTGTGAAGATCTTTAGATAAATTTGAAAAAGATGTTGTTGTTTACAAGATCCCTTGCAAGATCTGTAAGATGACTTACGGATGGAAGAACACAAAAGTGATGTTCGTTTGGGGCGTTGTTATAAGAGTGCTCATGCTAGACATACGAGAGGGTTTGTTGATGTTGACCATGAGTTTGACTAGGATAGTGTTGAAATTTGACATAATGCAAATAATGAGAGAAAGAGAGAGTTCATGGAAATGCTTTACATTAAAAAACAAAATGAGTTGTCTATTAATTTAAAAACTGATTTGGATAAATTAAACAAAAGTTATTCGAGTATGATTAATTACATTTAGCAATAGGTTTTCATGAGTCTTGACTTTCTCTTATTTGTTTTTTTTTTATAACGAATTTGCCTTTTGATCCACACGTAGATCGCAGGTATCGAGGAGATAGCGTCGTTGTTTCATCGCTGTTCCACCTACTTGAATTTTTCTTACCTTGATAAGGGTGCTGTATGAGCACCGCAACGTTGTTAAATATTGGTAATGCTTTCATATTTTGATTCGATAATAATAAAAATAAAAAAGACGAAAGAACTGAAAGAAAGAAGAAAGGGGATTTGGTTGGTTGCCTTCTCATTTTTCTTTCGTCTTTTTTATTTATGTCCAAAAAAACAATTTTTGTTTGTTTTGAGGAGGTGCAATAGGAGCATTTTGTGGTGGTTGTCCAGATCTTTGGATTCTTGTTTCATCCTCAGGTATTTTATACATTATAACTGTATTATACATAAGCTTTATGATACTTTTGTACTGTACTAACCTGATGTCATTACACCAGATTTTGATGCCATAACATGAATTATTGGGAAGGAATAAATTTTGTTTAACAATCGTTCCTCACTCATCTTTATTCTCCTTTAAAACTATAAACAGAGGATCTAGAAGTTTTCCTTCAGCATTAATAGTAGGGACTATCGTGTAACTATGTGTCATAGCTGGGACTGATTAAACTAACCATTCGACTGTCTTACTTCCTTCTGTCATTGTACGTCCTGAATGAATTTCAATCTGAAAACCACTTTGATCGGCATTATATGTATTTTCAGGTCCAATTTTTATAGTATGCGATTTTACGTCAGCTACAAACTTTTTTGAATCTTCGTTCACAGATTCCTTATTTTCTATAGTTTGTCTTATTATAAATTTGTTAATTTTTCTACTCACGATTCGATGAGATTTTTTAAATTTATACAGCCAGGTGTCTGTTGCTTTAAATCGAACATCTTTGAAGTTCAAGTTTTTTCTTGGCTTCTAATGACCATTTTTGTATATCCATATATCCATATCTAAATTTTTTTAACAGTTTCAAAACTGTAATTCTTTTTCTTTCCCGATCTCCAATATTCGACAGCTTTTCTTTTATAACCAAAGCTCAACTCTTCACCGTCTCTTGAACAAGCACCAGAAGCTTCCTCATCCTTATACCATAAACTGTCTTCAACTGGATGTATTTCATAATTTTTAAATGATTCCTGAAAATCTAAAGTTTCTTCTTCGATTGCTTCAATTGCGTTCACTTCATCCGTAGCAGAAATTAAAAGTTTCTCGAAGCCTTCAGCAAGTTCAATTTCCACTTTATTAACAGGTGTTTCTGAAACTTGCTTTGCTTCAAACGTTGCGGGCAGAAGTTTAATTACATTTATAGGATTCACTTTCATGATGAACGTATCAAAGAAAAACGTAAATGGAAAAATATATTATTTTTGCAATTGTAGCAAATGTTGAACTTTAAATCAATGTAAAGCGGTATTACATTACTAACTGCATTGCTCTGTTTTATCCAAATGATTCATTTTGCAACAAATATCACTTCTGGTTTTATAAATACACCGCCAATTATAAACCAGACATTGACATTGTTTTTAAATATAGAAATAATCTCTTCACTAATCATCTTCTTTAAGGTCGCAGTTTGTTTTAAGGAAATGCAAACAATTAAGCATCTTGCGGAATAGATAACATTCCTGCATGACGCCTAATTAATGGGCAGTTATTTGTTTTCACTTATGTGTCTGTTTATAGCTAAAAATTCAAAAATTATTTTTGGGAGTGACACTTATGGGTTGTTTTCACCCCATATATCGAGTGGTATCGAGTGGTGGATGAGAATAATACGCAACACAAATTAGTTTTGCACATCAATTTAAGTATGGATTGCAAATAATAATGAGAATTGCCTGAAATTTAAGAGTGGAACTAACGTAAGGGTAGTTTACCCTTTTAGAAAGGCGAATTACACTCTTTTTGCATTACGATTAGAATATTTCAGTGCGTACCTAAAGTGTCTCACGATCGGATTCAAAAAAAAAACTGAAATTGTTTTTTTGTGTGAATAATTTAATAAATAGAATAGAGGGGTAGTTTACCCATTAAAGATTTTTTTCACAAAAATGCTGCAATACGTGAACATCGATTTCCTCTTAACTTCATAACAATATACTTTTTTCGCAGATTTAATAAAAGTGTCAATTTTTATAACGAAAAATGTGAAAAAAATATTAGTTTTTGCTCCCTTAAACATAGGGATGGCATCCCCCAATGGTCACAATATCCTACACATATTCGAAATTCAAAGGAAAATCCAATGCAATTGATTTGAAAAAAAATAATTGATTGTTTTACGCTAAAATTTAAAAAAAACTCATTTTTGGGTGTAAACTTTAAGGGTTTTCAAATATTCTGTATGAAATTTGTTGTCCCTTTTTTTGTTGTAAATTAATTATAATAACTTGCAATTTAACTGATTATTTTTGTTTCAATATTGATCTTTTTCAGTTGCAAATTTATGTACATATTTTGTCAAAAATTCGTCTTTTTCGGCAGAAAATTTATCGACTTCGTTGTAAATTGATGATTTCCTTTGAAAATTCAACTATTTGGTGAAAAATTAATCTAATTCGTAAGAAATACAACAATTGGTTGAAACTCATTTTTGTGGTTAAAGGGTTTGTTTTGTTTTGTTGAAAATTCGTAATTTTGGATTGGAAATTCAACTTTTTCAGTAGATAATTCATTTTTATGGGTAAATATTCAACTATATTGTGGAAATTTTTTTTTCTTTTTCAAAAATTAATTTTTTATACTCAAAATTTATCTCTCCCATTTTCAGTTCGAAATTTATATTTTTTTGTGAAAAATTTAGCTACCTGGTGGAAAGTGAATTTACTTTGGAAAAATTTATTTTTCTTGTTAAACATTCTAGATTTTGGTTTCAGTGATTTTTTTAAGGCTTATAATTGAGTTTTTGAACTGCAAATTCAACTATTTTATTTTTTATAAACATTTGTCGTTTTTATTTGAAAATTTATGTATTTTGATTAAAATTTGCCTTTTTTGATAGAAACTGAACATATTTAATTCATTAAAAGGTGGAAAAATTTGTTCAAAATTCAGTTTTTTGGTTAAAGATTCTTGCTTTTAGAATTACTTTTTTTGATTATCAATTAATTTTTTGAACTGAAAATTTAACTACATTATTTTTCGTCAACTTCGTCATCTTTTTTGGTATAAAATTAACCTTTGTAATTGAAAGTTCAACTTCTTGGTTGAAGTATTTTGTATTTTGTTAGAAATTCAGAATTTTAGTTGAAAATTCATTTTTTGGTTGAAAATTAAACTAAATGGTTGAAAATTAGTTTTTTTTTCCTGTAGAAAATTAATCTTCTTGATTAAAAATCACATGTTTAGTTGAAAATTTAACTATTTTGTTGAAAAATCGTTTTTATTTAGATGAAAATTAATTTTTGAACTGAAAATCACTGTTCAATTTTTGGTGTACAATTTATCTGCCTTAGTTAAAAATTGAACTACTTCTTTAAAATCGCATGTCTTTTGTTGAAACGTTATTAATTTTCAACTAAAAATTTAAATATTCCATTTTTGTTTAGAATTGATTTTTGTTTAATTGGAAATTCAACTATTTGGTTATAATTTTATGTGTTTTGTTAACTATTCCACAACTTCGTTAAAAAATAATCTCTTCTAGTTAGAAATTCGTACAAGTCAAGTTTGAGTGGGGTAATCCACTACAATTTTATGTAATCCAGAGTAATCCTATGCGATCCGGAGTACTTTTAGGTAATCCAGAGTAATTATGGACATAGAGGTAATCCAGAGTGGAGTCATTCACTTAATTGTTATGTAATCCAGAGTAATCCTGTGCGATGCGGAGTACTTTTAGGTAATACAGAGTAATTCTGTATACAGAGGTAATCCAGAATGGAGTAATCCACTCTAATGTTATGCAATCCAGATTAATCCTATCCGACTTGGAGTACTTTTAGGTAATCAAGAGTAATTTCGTATATAGAGGTAATCCAGGGTGAAGTAATACACTCTAATGTTATTTAATCCAGAGAAATCCTATGCGATCCGGAGTACTTTTAGGTAATACATAGGTATTTTGTATATAGAGGTAATCCAGAATGGAGTAATACACTCTAATGTTAGGTAATCCAGAGTAATCCTATGCGATCCGGAGTACTTCTAGGTAATCCAGAGTAATTATGTATATAGAGGTAATCCAGAGTGGAGTAATCCAGCTAATTGTTATCCAGAGTAATCCTATGCGATCCAGAGTACTTTTAGGTAATACAGTGTAATTCTGTATATAGAGGTAATCCAGGGTGGAGTAATCTATTTTAATGTTATGTAATCCAGAGTAATCCTATTCGATCCGGAGTATTTTCAGGTAATCCAGAGTAATTCTATATATAGAGGTAATTCAGGGTAATCCGATATAATCAGGAGATATAACCTCAGCTGGACTGCATTTTTAGAAGTTGTTTGAAAGCGAGTTGAGAGTGAAACCAATTATTTAGAAACAATCTATTTAAAATGTAAAATATTCACAACAAGAAAAAGCGTTTTTTCGGAAAATGTACACAAAATATTTTGAATTCGGTCCACGATTTGCGTGCAGAATCGTGTTTTATCTGTAATACAGCTATTTGAGTTCCGCTCGTGCAGTGGAAACTCCGACTTCCGTTTTCCTTCGGCACTGATAAAAATGTGAGACAGCTTCGCGTATTTTAATTTACCAGGAGAGTGCGAAGTTGGTTCTCGTGCCGGTTGAGAGAGCTTTCTTCGTTCTCCTTCATATTCACTTACTTCAGCTTGTTTTATATTCTCGCGAAAACTTATTTGTTTCATTTTAAGCAAAATATCTAATAATTAAATATTTTATAAATTATTTTATATTTATCATTTTATACGATACCACGCTGAAAACACCAATTCTCGTAAGATCACTGAAGTTAAGCATTGTTGGGCGCGGTTAGTACTTGGATGGGTGACCGTTCAGGAATACTGCGTGCTGTTGGCCCGTCGTGGGTGTGGTGGGCCCACATTGGTAGTAAATATCCACCTAGAAACACTACCCGCATCGGGTAGTGAGGCAATGAACTTTCGAGTTCGAACTCAATGTATGTATGTATGTATTATTTTATACATTTTTTCTTGTATTTTCTTTTAGAGAAATTACAAAATAACGAAATAAAGTACAAGTTTCTTTAAGTCGAGAATTTATATAACTTTTTATTAATATTTTTTTTAATTGCTTGTAAAAATCTACCTCATATTACAGCAAACTACAGAATTTTAAATTTTTCAACTTAGCTGTATGACGTCATAAAAACGCTTTTAACTTTACGTAAATTATGGTAGAACATTACAAATCTTTACGAAACATTACAAAACTTTACGAAACAATACAAGATTTCACAAAATTTTGAATATTGGAAAACTGTATTTAAAATCATGCTGTGACTTGTACTTTACTGTCAATTTTTTTATACCATTAAGCCATTTCCCTTTCAGCGTAGGCGTGACACTACCCGATTCTGTGTGTTCTGTGTTTCTAGGTGGATAGTTTCTTGTACTAAATAACTACAAGTGTGGGCTCACCACACCCACGATGTGCCAACAGCACTCAGTTTTCTCGAATGGTCACCCATCCAAGTACTAACCGCGCCCAACGCTGCTTAACTTCAGTGATCTGACGAGAACTGGGTTTTTCAGCGTGATATGGCTGTTGGCCATAATAATTGGTTATAATATGTTATATATAAGTTTCTACAAGAAGCTACAATCAAAAAAAAATATATATTACACTTTCACCAAGATCTTTTCCTATTATAATAAATCACAGATCAAGCAGCAAAATTCTTTTCACATTGAAATTTCACCTATGTATATCTACATCTATAAAACGTAATTTTAAATCAGAGATGTTTTTTATTTTTCAAAATAATTTGATGTTACTTCATTCAGACCGGAAAATTAATTTGAATGAAAAAAACTTATTCAAAAGTGTGTATAAGTATGTTTCGCAAAATATCAATGTTCAGTGGCGCAGTCGTCAAGGTTGTTAAGATATATTTAGAAGTTTTAAAAAGATTCCAAGAAAATGTTAAACTTGAAAATATTTCAAAACATTTGAAACAAAGTGTAAATTTTTGCAGATTTCGAACGTACAATTTTTAAGCTTTTCAGGCAATTTCAAAGACTTTCAAAGAATTAAACATTTTTATGTATAGAATTCCTGAAAATAAAAACAAGAATCCAAATACCAAATTTGGACAACCACAATTGTAATTTAAAGAAAAAAAAATTTCTTAACAAAAAAAAAATTTCTTTGGAAAAAATAAAAAAGAGTAAAGAAATAAAAAAAGAGAAGGAAAGGGATTTGGTTGGTTGCCTTCTCATTTTTATTTCCTCTTTTTTATTTTTATCCAAAGAATTTTTATTTTCTTTTTTTTTTAATAAAAAGTTTTTTTTTTAAATTACAATAGGTGCATTTTATAGAGGTTCAAATTTGGTTGTAAGATTTTTGTTTTTATTTCTAGGAATTCTATACCTTAACTTGAGTATTGGAAGTTCAATAGGATTTTGAATTTGATTTTAATCTAATTTGAAATTCTTAAATTTTAAAACATTTGGATCAAAATTCCGTGAAAAAGTAAAAAAAAAATTTTCTTTCTAAAAATTAATTTTAAAAGAATATTCAAGAAGATTGACAAAATATTCAAACAAAATCTTGAGGACTTAAGACAATTTTGTTAATTTTTCACGATTTTCAAAAATTCCTAGAAAATTTTGTAATATTTTTTTTTTCGAACAAATTTTTTAAAGAATATTTAAAAAGATTCAAAAACGATTTTTAAAGTGTAATCAATTAATTTTTCTAGCTTTAAGTTGCGTAAAATGTTATCATTTCAAAAATGTATGTTGATTCATTCTTCAATTTACAGCATTGAAAATGATAGCGTGGACTTCTATTTTTTAAATATTTGAATTGTACAATGTATAAAAGTTAAAAATGTTACATTTTCCAGTTTAAAGGCTCTTCATAATAAAAATTTCATTTGGAAAGTGTTAAAAGTTTCCATTTTATACGCGTAAATTATTGAGCGTTTGAATAACAAATTTTTTATTCTTTTTTAAAAGTATAAGATTCAAAAGTATTCCACTTTGAGGATATTCAAAAGCATTCTATTTCAAGGGTTTTAATTGGCAGTTCAGTTTTTATAACTTAAAATGAAAAAAATTTATCCTAAAGAGTTCGAAACTGTTAATGTCAATGACCGTGATCAATTTTTTCTCAATTGTTCAATTTTTATTTGCAGTCAAAAAGTTAATCTTCTTCTATCTAGGATGACAAATATGGTGAACATTGGAATGACATAATTTTAAATGACCAATCGATTGATATAGATATTTGAAAAAATTGTGTGTGGTAGTGGGGTCAGACGGAAGAAGTGAAACTTTGATGGATTAACTTTGAAATTTTTCAAGTGAGCGAATGGGTGGGTGGAATAGAGGGGTGAAGGCGTGGTAGTGAGTGGGAGAGGGTGGTAGAGAGAGGGAGAGAGAGCATATACATTCTTAGCGTGGCAATAGTGGGGACATCAAAGAGAAGTCTTCAGAGCAATTGCGAATCGCGGCACAAAAGGGAGACTCGAAAGAAATTTACTCTTTTGAAAAACTTGACACGTATGGTTTTTTGTTGTTTAATAAAATAACGATTATTCATTATTGTTTTCTAATATGCTACAATTCCTTTAAAATTTAGAGATGAACATCTAAAATAAAAGGATCAGCTTTTTGGCTGCAAAACCTGTAGATTTCTGTAAATTCTTGGGACCGTACCTTTTTTTGAAATCCTTTTAGGAATTTAAAACTACAATAAAATAAAACGATATATAACAGAATGCAAAAAAAGTACATTTGTCCGAATAATACAAAAAAGTTGTACTTTCCTGTAATTTTTGTTGTAATTTATTGTATTTATTTCTAGATTTTTGTAAAAACGGTTTTAGTTTTTTGTACTTTTCTGTAAACATTTTTCCACCAGGGTTTCTTTCAAGAGCGGATCCAGAAAATTTTCAAGAGGGTGCAATTGTAAATTTTCTTCAACCAATGTATGTGAAAGGGTGGGAGGTCCCCTTAATGATGTACTTTCATGAAAAAAAATATTTTATTAAAAATTACTTTTTTTGGCTAAAGATTCATAATTTAAAGTTGAAAATTCAACTGTTTGTTTGAAAATTAAGTTCTTTTTTTGAAAATTCATATTTTTGGGTTGAGAATTCAAGTTTTTGTGAAAAATTGGTCCTTTTGGCTTGGAAATTAAACTGTTCAGTAAAGAATTCGCTTTTCTAAATTATAAGTTTGATGAAAATTTATTTATTTCATTTTTGGTTGAAAAGTGATCCTTGTTAGACTAAAAATTCAACTATTTGGTTAAAAGTTCATCTTCTTTGGTAGAAAATTCATATTTTGTTTGAAAATTCAACTATTTTTTTCAAACTTCATGCGTTTTGTGAAAAACTCGTCTTATTTGGTAGAAAATCAAATTTTTTGGTTAAAAATGCAACTGTTTGATTGAAAATTAATCTTAATTGGTTGAGAATTATATTTTTTATTGAAAATTCTTTTTTTTTAAGTTTGCCATTCAAATCCTACGTTGAAAGTTGAATGAATTTCCTGAAAATTCATTTTCTTGGTCGATGATTCATAATTTTAGTAAAAAATTCATCTCTTTGGTTGAAAATTGAACTTTTTTGTTAAGGTTACCCTTTTGGAGGGTAAAAAATATTTTTTTTAACTGAAAATATAACTATTTCGTTAAAAATGAAGTTTTCTGTTGAAATTTCATATTTTCGGGTTGAAAATTCCATTTTTTGTTAAACATTGATTTTTTTTTAGTTTAAAAATTCAACCATTTGGTTAAACATTTGTTTAGTCAATTGAAAATTGGAATTTTATGGTCGAAAATTAATCTTCTTGATTCAAAATAAACTTTCTGGTTAAAAGTTTATGCATTTTGTTGAAAATTTCTGTTATGGTTGGAAAACTAATTTTTTTAAATTAAAATATGCCTATTTGATTGAAAGTGACATTTTTCGTTAAAACGTTATGTTTTGAGGTTGAAAATTTAACTATTGTGTATAGAAAATTCGACTTTTCGTGCAGAATATTCAATAGCTTGTATAAAATTAATTTTTTTGTAGATGATTCGTTTTTTTATAATGAAAATAAAATTTTTTCGAACGTAAATTTCACTATTCTATCTTTCGTTAACAGCTGATCTTTTTAGTCAAAAAATCAACTATTTGATTGAAAATTTATAATTTGTGGAAATATTTTTTTCTTTGTAGAAAATTTATCTTCTTGATCAAAAATTGAACTAGTTGATTAGAAATTTATCTATTTTGTTAAAAATTCGACTTTTTTGACAGAAAAAAAAATATTCTCAGTTGAAAATGCAACTATTTGGTAAAAAATTTATGTTTTTTGTTAACAATTTGTCTTTTTTGTTGGAAATAAAAATATTTGATTAAAAATTTGACTGATTCGTAGAGAGCTCGTTTTTCTAGATTTAAAATTTCACTTTTTGGTTCAAAATTCATATATTTTGTTAATAATTCGTCTTTTATAGTAATAAATCAATATTCGCCGTTGAAAATTCATCTTTTTTAACGTGAAAATTCCATATTTTTATGATTTTTTTTTCTGCATGGACTGAAAAATCTTTCTTTTTTGAAGATTTAAGTATTTTGTTAAAATTTGTACTTTTTTGGTTCAATTCAACTGTTTCTGATTTTAAATGGAAATCTTCTCAGGGTTAAAATATGAACTATCATATTTTTTGTTATGAGTTTTTCCTTTTTAGTTCAAAAATCAATCTGCCCCCCCCCCCTCCATGGATCCGCCCTTGCTTCCTTTATAATTTCTGAACTTTGACTTGCAAATATTTAAACAAGGAAAATAATTGGTTTTTAATTGCATACCTATATATATTTACCACCCGAGGCTATTTGATCAAAATTACGATCTATATATTCCTACTCGCAAGTGAAAATTCATATCAGGGAAATGTTTATTTTGGAAAATTGTCTATTTATTTTCTGGTGTTATTTCGGGCTGGAATTCATGTGTTGGTGTAAAAAAAACATACATTCTAGTTTGAAAATGATCAAAATAATAAAATTAATGAAAATCAAAAATACTATCATATTTTCAAAATTTGTTACACCAGGGGATAAAAATTACTTTTGTGTAGATAATTAAACAATAATTTAATTTTTAAATGAGTGGATTACTTCGATTAGGATTTTATTATTGAAACTTTTTTTCTAAAAATGCAATTATTTTGCTACTATTTAAAAAAATGACACTAATGCTATTATTTTCTTAAATTTTGCTTGCTAATGTAACTATTTCAAAAATAGAAGTTTCAAAAAGATTTTGAAGATTTTTAAAAATTTCAACGGATTTTAAAGATTTTTGAATTATTTTAAGAGATTTTCTAAAATTTCACGAGGTTTCAACAGACTTCAAAGGAATTTTAAAGGATTTTAATTGATTTCAGGGATTCGAAAGAATTTTACAGGATTTTCTGAATGGATTTTACAAAATTCAAGGAAATTTCAAGATATTAAAAAAATTTGAAAGCATTTTTTGGAATTTCAAATAATTTCGAAAGAATCAGAGAAGTATTAAACACTGCAAGATATTATACCAGATTGAAGAATATTTTTTTAGGGATTTCACAAATTTCAAAGAATTATAAAGATTATTGTCTGTTTTAAAAGTATCTGAGAAAATTTAATGAGATTTAAAGGAATTGCGTAGAATTATAGACAACTTTGAGAGATTTACGTGATTAAAAAAAAAACTTTTCTTCATTACAGTAATTTTTTAATATATTCTAAACAACTAAAATTTGAAAACTTTGCAAGAAACTGAAATATTTAAGGGATTTATAGTATTTCAGAAGAAATAAAATATTTCAACTGTGCTCGCAAGTTTTGTGATTGTGAATTCTCTTTTGTTAAAGCTCCTTGAGCTTTAACGAACACATTCTCATAACGCATCTCGTGCTTCGCGCTCGATTAAAATTTGTCCGAAACGCGCACTTTTCAATATTATGTTCAACTCTAATTTATGTAAATTTTTATTTTTTATTAATACTATAGTATTTATTTCTTAATTCATATTAATCTTTATTCGCAGCTAACCTGAAAAATGTATCATTTCGATAAATGTATAATTATTATTAAAATTCATAATATGCATTGATATTGAAACAAGCGTATTTTCATTGTCTTGTTTTTAGAATTTAAACAAGTGCGCGCCCTATCAATAAATAGTTTAAAGCAAATCTGTAGATATAATTTAGGCGAATAATTTTCTTAATTAACATTTTATTGTAGCTTTTGTCGCTTTTCCAAACAAAAATTATTTTTCCATTTTTATTTTAGTTTTTACGATTAAAATAAAAAATACGCGTCATATAAAAAAAAATTGATGAAAAATTTGTCAATCTTTTTTTTTATGAGCAAATATTGTCAATTCATTTTTTTTTGTATCTTGTTTTGGTTATTCAAAAATTTCAATTTTTTCAAATTCTATTTTACGAATAAAACAAAAACTACGCGTCTTATCAAGAAAGAATTTGGAACCGATTTGTCAATCTTTTTCAAGTAAACAACTTTTGTCGATTAATTTTTTTTCGTGTTTTGTGTCGTTTTCCCAAAAATTTTATTTTACATATTTTGAATGCTATTTTTTACGACTGAAAATGATGTGAACAATATAATTTTAGCTTCTATGAGACAAAAAAACCATGAATTTTTGAAGGAAGAATTGTTTAGGAAATTATTTAGCGAGGGCAAAACTCACACGATATCTCTGTCAAATTACTCTGAATCTAAAAAAAAGTATGAAAAAACTCCCAGGCGTCCTTTTTGAGAAAATTAACTTTTTAGGCTCTTTGTAAAACGTATGGGCATAAGTTAATTCTTTTTTATTAATTTTTTCACTGAAAATTGATCTATTCTATTTTTTGTTAAATATTGATCAATTTTGCTTAAATTAAATAAAATTAAATAAATCAATATTAAATATTAATATTAAATTAAATATTAATCTTATTTAGTTGAACTATCATGCTGGAAATAAATTCTTCTGATTAAAAATTCAGTTTTTCCATTTTCGGTTGAAAATTGGATGTTTAAGATGAAATTTCAACACTGTGGTTAAAAATTAATTTTTTTACTCAAGAATTAATTTTTTTGTGGTTGAAAATTTCACTATGTGGTAACCAACTTTTGTTAAGAACTCGATATATTTCAACTTGAAATATTATGTTTGTATACGTGGAGCAGGGTGGATGAACAACAAAAAAATCATGGATTGAATAAAAAAATTATTTCTTCTTATATATAAACTTCAAATAAAAAATCTAAAAAAAAATTTAAAATTTAGGCTTTAAGGCGTTCTCAATTTATAAACTTTTTTCTAATGTAAATTCAACTATTCTATTTTGAGACAAAAATTGATCGTTTTTGATTATAAAAAAAAAACGAATTAATTTTCATTGAATATTCATACCATCTGTTGAAATTTGAACTACTTTGTTGGAAATTGAGCTACATTGTTAAACATACATTTTGTTGATTGAGGATTTAACTATTTTTCTGGAAATTGATTTTCTCAACTGAAAATTCAGTTATTCCACTATTGATAAAATACTTTTCGTTTTTAGTTGAAGAATAATTTTTTTGTAGTTGAAAATTGAACTATTTTGTTGAAAATTCATCTGTGTCAGAAAATTTTTTTTAGGATTTGAGTAGACAACCTGTATGTGTTTACAAATTAAACTATTTTGTTGAAAATATAATCATTTTCTTAATATTATTTTTATTTTGTTAGATAATAATCTCTTTTCGTAGGAAATTAAATCTTTTTGGTTAAAATATCCATCAATTTGTTAGAAAATCATCTTTTTTAGGATGAAAATTTAATTACTTGATTGAAAGTTAAACTCTTTTGATAAAAATTAATTTCTTTGGTTAAAGATTCATCACGTTAATTGAAGATTCATATTTTTGTTTGAAGAATAAGTTAGTTTGTTGAAAATTTTTTTTCTCTTCGGTTGAAAATAATTTTGTTTTACTGAAGATTTAACTATTCCGGTAGACACTCTATTTAATTAACATTTCGTTGTTGTTGAGGAAAATTAATTTTTTTTAATGGAAATGTAACTACTATTCCAGTTGAATATTTCATAATTTCAGTTGAAAATTCATCTCTTTGGTTGAACTCAATTTTTAAATGAAAATTCAACTATTCAAATTTTATTTCTTTTCAGTAGAAAATTTGTTTTGTGTGGTAGAGATTGATCTTCTTGATTAACAATTAATTTTTCTCTTGAAAATTCAATTATTCGAGTTGAACATTCATCATTTTAGTTGAAAATTCATCTTTCTGGTTTTTAAAATTCAACTATTCCAGTTAAAGATTCCTCATTTGAGTCGAAAATTCAGCACGTTGATTGAAAATAAATTTTTTAAACTGATAATTCAATTTTTTGGTTCAAAATTTAATTATTCTGTGGAAAATTCATGTCTTATATTGAACAACAGTCTTTTTGGCAGCGGAATTAATGTTATTGTTTGAAAATTCATCTTTTTGGTTGAAGATTCAAGTATTTCAATTCAATATTCAGCATTTTTGTTGAAAATTCATCTTTTTGGTTGAAAATTCAAATATTAATTTCTTACTAACGCACTTTTTCAGCATACTGAAAAATTTCTTATTAGTCCATTCACGTTAAAATCTATACGTGAAGATGCACTTAAATTGCTTCCAAAGAACGATCTACTAATAAATAAATTCATGACAAATTATTTTTCAATAATAAATGCTACACTTTTTTCAATAATTGCTAAATATAATCACGAAGGCATTTAGTATTAAACAAAAACTCTATAGACACTCGAAGATTCTGTACTTTTTTAAACATGATTTTTAAGTTTAAGTTTAAGTTGATCAACTCAAAACGAAAAGTTCAATTTTTCACAAAAAGAAAAAAAATTTTAAACTTGTATTGTATTTAAAGAATTATCAACAAAAAACAAACGCATTTTAAACTAAGCATTTGAATTCTCAACCAATTGATATTCCAAACAGAAAAGATTTAAATTAAAATGAAAAACAGTTCAATTTAATAAAAAATAAGAATTTTTAACAAAGTGGTTGAAAGCATAACCGGAAAAAATTCATTTTCAACCAAACAGTTGCATTTTTAACCAAAAAAGATCATATTTCCATCAACATTTTAAATAAAAAATTTCAACTTAAATGATCAATTTTCAACAACAGAAACTAAGTTTTGAAGAAAAGAGTTCAAGATTCAACCAAGTTGTTGAATTTTCAACCAAAAAAATTATTATTTAATCAAAAAGATTAATTTTCTACAAAAAAAGAGAGATTTTCAGCAAAATACATGAATTTCCAACAAAATGGTTGAATTTTAGACTTAAAAAAAAAATTTTCAACCGAATAATTAAATTTTTAACTAAATTGTAAAATTTCGAACCAAACGATTTGTTATTATTTATAACAATATTCTCTTTAAATGATTCAAGAAAGTTGCAGTTTTTTCTAAAATGTTCCACTTTTCAGTGACTTCTCAATAAGAGTGAGATAATAGTTACTTCAAGTTACAACAATAATTATTGCTCAAAGAATTTATTGTTATTTCAAATATTATTATCTTTGAATAATGTTAGAAAGTTCTGGTTGTTCTGAAATATTCAACTTTTTGTTCACTTTTCGCTTGAAGCGTGCCAAAAATTGATTAAATTTAACAAACATAATTGTTTAAACAAATTTTTCTTTTTTATAACTATCTTCTCCTGTAGTATTGCTAGATAGTTTCGAGTTTTTCTGCAATTTTTTACTTTTCGATAACTTTTCACCTAGTAAGGTGATAATTAATGCAAGTTCACAAAAATAATTGTTTACACAATTTGTTATTTATAAATATCTTCTCTCAGATAATTGCTAGAAAGCTGCGTTTCTTTCTGAAATTATCTTTCCTTTGGCTTTTTAGTTATGAACTAATAAAAAATAAAAATAAAGAGAATCATTTTTTAAACAATTTCCTTCTTTTTTGTGAATATATTTTTCTAAAATAGAACAGATAATTGAAATATTCTCCAAATTTTCTGTATGGATCATATTAAATATAAATTTTCCATAAAGTTATTAACGCTAAGAATTCGTTCAAACGATTATGTTCAGTAAATTTCAATTATTGTTACCCCACTTTGAGTGAAAAGTTGAAAAGAAGTGAAAAATTACAGAAAAAGCCGCAACTATCTAGCATTACTATAAAATAATATAGTTATGCATAATAATGATAATTTGTGTAAGCAATTATGTTTGCAACTTTCTATCATTATTCAAAGCGAATATTATTTGAAATCATAATAATTTGTTTCAACAATTACGTTCTTTAACTTTCATTAATTCGTTAATTTTATACGCTTTACAAAAAAAAAAATTTGAATGCACTCGACATCTAGAAATCCGAAAATATAATGGAAATTTTTTTTTTTTGAAGCCCCATGAAGGTTAACACGTATTTTTCATAAGAAAAAAATACGTTTTTGTACATTTTATTTAGATTCGTCAATATTGGGTGAATAGAGTTGAAACTCAAAATTTCTCTTCAGAATTATCTATAGCATAGGAATAAATAATTACTCTTTGAATATCATGCCCATCAGTGTGTTTTGCAGGGTACCAAAAGAAACCCATAAGTAAAAAATGGGGGTTTGCAAGTTTCTGGCGCTAATTATGATGTTTTTGCCGTTTTTTATGAACACAGAAAAACACTGGTGTTAAATTTTTTGAAGCTCAAATATCAATAGTCTCAATGAAAGCATGAGTCAATCAAAACCAACCTCATACATTTTCCTTATTCTTTCTCTCTCTTTTTTATACTACTAGGGACCAACATTTCCCCAAAGCCAATTTATACTTCCTCATGAGGAATTAATAATAGGAAAACTACAGGTAAGAATCAGAGGAACTTATCCTAAATCAAATTCACATAATTCCTGAAAATAATGACCATAGACATTAATTCAAAAAGTTACTTGGTCTAGCTATCCGTTTGTTGGTGAAAATTGATTTTTATACACAAATTTTTTTTTTGACAACAAGAAAGAAGAATCAATTTATCCAATCAGCTGCTCTCAGGTTTTGAATAATAAGATGACATTCTTTAATATTTTTGATTATTATGAAAAAGGATTTTATAAGTGCATAAGTTTCTAATATTTGCACCTGTAGTTTTCCCAATAATTATCCCTGATGAGGAAGTCTAAATTGGCTTCCAAACATGTTAGGCCCTATAAAAAAGATGAAGAAAGTGTAAGGAAAGAGTGAGAGGTTGGTTTTGATTGACTCTTTTTTATCCACCTTTTTTCTGTTGTATATTTTAAACAATGCACAGAAGATTCACAACTTTTTAATAATTTTAGGTTATGCTAGCGCTTTGTAATTACTCTCATCTCCATGCGTATGACCACTTGTGCCGACGGGTAATTTAGAATCAAGCTGATTAATGCGCACTGTCTCATGTGGGCCTGTTGGTTTATTCATTGATTCTTTAAAAAGAAATATCAAGATATTTTATTATCAAAATTTTTCAGCGAACCCCAACAATTTCTTATTGTTCCATCTACGTCAAAACGTATACGTGAAGATGCATATAAATTGGTTTTATAAGAAAATACTGATAAAAAATGTATAACAAATTATTTGATGACAGCCCTCACAATCAAATGATATCTTTGGCGTCTCCTTTAGGATATCTCGACAAAATATGGAATATCCTGAAAAATGTCCCAACAATCTCCCGGGATATCCGTAGCATGTTCCAAGGATATCGACATTTCCGCCTAGTACGATATCCGCTCAATGTGTTATGCGGGATATAATACAATTTTCGCGATGGAATCCAATATTTCTGGAATGCATATTAATTGAAATATATAGAATGCCTGAAAACATAAAGATTCACAAAAATCCGTTTGACGTAAAACTTCTTTATACAAATCTCGAATATTCGGTTTCTTTCAAATTCTATCGCAGTACGATTTAAAAAAAATTATTACCGCAGATAATTTTCGTAACTAATAATAGTCTACTAACAATAAAAAAGAAGCCGCTTTCTGGAAATTTAAAAGTTGTCTGTTATTGTATCAGTAACATCTAAATTGCGCAGTTTAGAGATCGCAATATTCACTATCAGTATAACTGCAAAATCAGTTTTTATGATAAATAACAATAAAATTAATATGCACCGCATTGGTTTACATGATATAAATAAGAATAGATTATAATCCGGCACGAATATTCCAGAAATTGTTGACTTCCTTCGAAGCGTCACTTATTGTGCTACAATTTTCGCAAACTGACAGCCATAATGGAATTTACCTGAAAGTGAATTTAGAGCGGACTCTACTATTATTATACTTTATAATGTTATACTTTGTACACAATTTCCGGAAAATACCTAATATTGTTATATGATGAATTATTTTATTTATACGATTGATAATGCATATAATTGGCAGTAGATATATCTGAATTACCAGGAATATACTTAATTAGATAATTGGGATATCTTGGGGACATCCTTGGCATGTAAAATTGGGACATTAATGGGATATTCTCAGGATATTCTAGAATATCTTTTGAACATTCCAAGGATATCGAGATTTCCGCCCTGTACGATATTATTCGCAATATCCCTAGGAACTCCAGGATATCCTGGGCATGATTTTTAAGTTATATCCAAATGTATATTTTTGCAAAATTTTTGATTAAATTTATGTCGAAAGTTTCTGTTTTAAACATTGGTAATATATGAAACAAAACTTTCAGATGAAATATGCACCATAAAGTATATCTTCAAAATATTACGAAGTATACGCTTTACAAAAAATATACTTTTGTAATGTAGTCGATATCAAGCTGTACATAAGTTATTTCTATTTATCATTGATTTAGCATTGTGTTATATTCTTCTGATGAACAGAATAGATACTGAGATATATGAAAGAAAAAAGGAGAAAGTGAAATTTTTAGAACATGTGTTGGCATCCCAGGGAAAAAGTCGACATGGACATAAGGGTGGTCCAAAAATACATAAGAATTTTCTTTCGAATCCCCATGAAGTTTAACACGTGTTTCTCATGAAAAAAAATCATTTTTTTGAATTTCATTCAGAATCGTCAACTTCACAAAGAGCCATAGAATATTAATCAAGACTATCGGTGATGAATTGGGTTTTGTGAGTTTCTAGCGCTAATTTTTTGCAGCTTAAATTTCAATGGTCTCAATCAGTGCATGACAATAATTCACAAATCGAAATTAGATTTTTAAACTACCTCCATCCCGGCTAATGAGAGAAAAGTAGGAAAGAGTCAACCAAAACCAACCTCTCACTCTTCCCTCATTCTTTCTCCTTTTTTCTATACTACTAGGGACCAACATTTTTTAAATCCAATTTAGACTTCCTCATGTCCATTTATTGGTGGCAATTGATTCATATATTATAAATTATTATTTTTTTGTTCCCAAGAACAAAAAATTAATTAATTCAATTAGCTACTCTCAGGTTTTTGCTAATGATAAAAAATTCCTTAATATTTTTTATTTTTATAAAAAAGAATTTTGTAAGAGCACAAGTTTCTACTTGTGTTTCTAATTGGCTTTCAAACATGTTAGGCCCTAGTAGTATAAAAAAGACGCAGAAAGAATAAGGAAAGAGTGAGAGGTTTGTTCTTCTTGACTATTTCCTTTTTACGATATGCAAACAATTCCAGATACAGCAGATCCAAAACCATTATTCCTTTCTTTGAACTTTATAAACTTCCACTAAATATTTAAGAAAATCATCGCTAATATAGTCGGTTTTACGGTTAATATTAAATTAAAATAAAATTTACAAAAAAACATGTAAAAAACATTTATTTTGTAAAAAAGAAATCCTCAACGTTTCGACCAACACTGCGGATCTTTTTCAAGAGTCGATAAAACAAATCTATAATTTAAAAAAGGAAGGAACTTGAAAGTCGCATAATTCATGTCGTCATTAAAATACGAGTTTTACAAAAATAAAATAGTTATTGTCATACCTGAGTCAAAAAACATTAAAGTATTCATAAAGAAAAGTTTTTTTTTTAAATAGTAAAAGTAATAATTTTTGCTTTTCTTTTGTATATTTCAAAAAATTCAGGGAAGGTTCACAACTTTTGAATAATTTCAGGATATGTAAGAATTTTCTAATTACATTCACGAATATAATTCTTATCTCCATGTGTATAAACACTTGAGCCAGCGAGTAATTTAGAATCCTCTCCATTAACAACGTGCACTATCTCACGTAGGCTTGTTGGTTCATTCATTGATTCTGTAAAGAGAAATATCGTAATTTTTTATTAACGCACTTTCTCAGCAAACAAAAAAATCGATATGTGAAGATGCACTTAAATTGGTTTCAGAAAACAATATATTAAGAAATAAATTTATAACAAATTATTTGACAATAATTAATGATACACTTCTTTTGTTAAATGCTAAATATAATCACAAAGTCATTTAGTATTAACACATGACTCTATAGACACTAGAAGATTCTGTATTTTTTTAAACATGATTTTTAAGTTTTCTTCAAATGTGTGTTTGAGCAAAATGTTTGGTTCCGTGCATGTTGCAAGTTTCTGTTTTAAACATTTGTAATATGTAAAGAAAAAATTTTAGATGAAATACTTACAAAATAATAAATCTTTAAAATATATCCAAGTATTCTCTTCGCAAAAAAAAATAATTTTTTAATATAGTCGATATCTAGATTTACTCAAGTTATTTTAATACATGACAAATAAAAACATATCAAAAAAAGCTAAAATGGCCATACACAATTCGATATTCGTACCGACTGTACTATACGGTAGCGAGACATGGACCTGTCAAGAAAAGGACAGGAGTAAAATTAACGCGATCGGCATGAAACCTCTGCGCATAATATGCGGGAAAACACTAATGGACAAAGTCCGAAACGAGACAATCCTCAAAGAATGTGGTGCAAAAGAGACAATAGTTGACACATGGGAAAGAAATCAGTTAAGATGGTTCGGACATCTTGAAAGAATGAAAGATGAGCGACTGACCAAACAAGTGTACAAAGGTAAAGTAAATGGCAGAATGCCCAGAGGTAGACCGCCGAAAGAATGGTTAGAATCTGTAAATGAGACATTAATCCGTAGAGACATAAGAAGCCATAGGAACACAAGAGCTTGCATGAAAAAATGCATGGACGTGAAGGAAGCTAGAGTAGTATGCCAGGACAGAAAAGTGTGGCGACAAATAGTTTGTAAACAGAGTGACAGTAGAATGAATGACGCCTGAAACAAAGACCTTGGATACTAATGGGCCCAAGTGGGGAACCATACATAACAATTTTGTGAGGCTCTTCACTTGGGGTGATCGCTAGAGAGATTGATCAGCAGCCTGGGTCGGAGCAGTGTTGCGGAGTAAACGTGTCATTTAAATAAATAACACGAGAATTCCAGATCAATCTAAAATATATATACCTAACACTTATATGCCTGTCCACCTCATACCTATATTCCTACCTACCTTATACCTATATACCCACATGCACACTACTATTCTCCAACCGAGCAAGTCACGCCTACCCCGAAAGGGAAATGGCTTAATGGTATAATAATAATAATAATAATTGATTTAGTGTTGAACCGAATGGATACCGAGATATATGGAGGAAAAAAGGCAGAAGCTGAAGTTTCTTGAACATATGTTGGCATCCTAGCGAAAAATTTTTTTAAATTGAAATTTAAACTTTAATTCATAATTTATAATAATAATTAATAAAATTATTTGAGAAATAATTAATTTAATTTAAAATTTGAAATTAATTTTTTTTTTCTTGTAGCCCCATGAAACTTAACGTGTACTTCCCATAAGAAAAAAAATGCGTTTTTGTAAATTTCATTCTAAATCCTCCACCTGATTTTCTCTCAAAAATTGAAAGAGAAAATAGTTCAATTCAACCAAAAATACTGATTTTCAACAAAAGACTTGAATTTCCAAGTAGAAAAGATCAATTTTCAATTCAAAATAGCAATTTTAAACCAAAAATGGAATAGTTATATTTGCAATTAAAAAATTTAATTCCGAAACAACAACACAAAATGGTGTTGTATCAAAGTTGTTCAACATTCAAAGCAGTAGTTCAATTTTCCACAAAAAAAAAAAATTTAAACTAAACTGATGGGTATTCATGATCGATTTCTTTCATGGTCAAATTTTGATCAAAAAACAACCCATACTTTTGTTTGAAACAACTCTTGTTTGAAAATTTAAATATTTTTGGGAAAATGGTTTTATTTGCTTCAAAAAATGCATCTTTTTGGTAGAATTTTAAATCTGTTTGGTTGAAA
Source organism: Andricus curvator (assembly GCA_932195095.1). Lineage (NCBI taxonomy): Eukaryota > Metazoa > Arthropoda > Insecta > Hymenoptera > Cynipidae > Andricus > Andricus curvator. The sequence goes on along the minus strand of CAKNYM010052750.1, from coordinate 16,263 downwards.
CGCAACAGTTTGTTTGAAAATTAATCTGTTTTAGTTGATAATTTAGCTGTTTAATTTTTTTATTTTCAATGTTATTTTTAACGAATTGAACTAAAAATACGCATCCTAGCCCAAAGTGGTTTTGAGCAAATTTGTATATATAATTTAGGCGAAAATTTTTGTTAAATAAAATGTTATTATAGCTTGCGTCCTTGTTCCAATAAGTTCATTTTTTTAATTTTATAACAAGAGTTTATAAAAAATTTGTGGATTTTTTTTTGGTTGAACAACTTTTGTCTCTTCATTTTTTCGTCTCTTGTGTCGTTTTTCCAAAGATTAATTTTTTTATTTTTCATCTTGTTGTTTACGATTAAAAGAAAATCTACGTGTTCTATCTAATAATTATTGATAAAAAAGTATATACTTTTTAGGTGAATAACTTTCGTCTATTAATTTGTTTTCTTACCTTGTGTCGTTTATCCAAAAATTAGAATTTTTATTTTTCAATGTTGTTTTTTAAAAATAACACAAAAATCAAGCATCCTATCAAAAAATAATTCAGAACAAATTTTTACCTGTTTTTTGTGTGAACAACTTTTGTCTTATTATTTCTTTTTGAAGCTTGTTCCGTTGGTCCAAATTTTCTTATTTTTTATTTTTAATGCTGTTTTCTACGAATTTAAACAGGAACTACACGTCCTATCAAAAAGTGATTATCAAGAAATTTGTAGATCTTTTTTGAGTGCATAATTTTCGTCAAATTTTACACAAATCTAACACCTTCTCTGATGAGAATGTAATAAAACAATAACGCAAAAATAAAGAATTAGTTTGTATCAGAATATAAATGAATTACAATATAACTATTCGAAATTTTTTTTGTATTAGTTTTTTTTACAGTTTTTGTATACATTGAATAGAAAAAAATGAAAAAATAATAAATGAAAATAAAGGTGAATAAAAAATGGTTTAATTTGAGAATAGAGAATTTATTAACGAAAATAAACAAAAATTTACATTTGGCAATATATTTAAACTAAGTTATAACTGATTTTTAAATTTTGATTTAAGTAGATATAATAACTTTATAGATTTAGAACTTATGCATTAAACCTTAACTTATAAATTTATGGGAGAAAATGCAACGACTGCTTGTTTTAACCTTGTTAAGTAATTTGCATGTTTTATTGAATTTACTTTTTGAAGATCCCAATGTTTAAAAAATTCTTTGTGGATGGATTTTCCAGCTTGTTCAGACCATATACCAAGTCCGCCTTTATTAATGTTTTCTAAAGATGAAATAAAATGTTCAAAAATTACATGAACTTTTAATTTTTTTGAAAGTTTCTATCTTATCATTGAATAATTAAATAATATTTGAAAAGTTTTTTACTCAACTTTGATTGTTTCATCATTTTTTCGTTTTTTTTTTCAAATTCTTTACCCTCTTTATAAATAATATTTTATCAAAAACTACAAAAAATACTTTTGTTTATTATTTTATATTTCAATTTAAAGCTTTATGTACTTAATTTTTTTGCAAAATAAATAAAATACGTGTGAAAATGAGTAAATATGAGAACAAAAAAATAAGTATTATCTGTTTATTTTTTAAATTTATATCAATATAATTTTTATAAGATCCTTGAGAAAATTAAAAAAGATTTTTGAATATTTCACATGTGTCAAAAAAGAATCTAGAAGATTTTAGAGACATTTTTTTTATTTTATAATATTTTACAAAATAATACGAAAAATTCGAGTCTTTTTAAAAGGTGTTTACGTCTTTCAGAAGCTTCGAAGTAATCAAGAAACATTTAATAAATTTTAGGAAATCTTTCCAAGTTTTTAAATATTTCTCATCTATTTGAAACGACTTAAATTCCTAAAAATATTTCTGACACAAATTGTTTTTCAATTTTGAAAAATCGTTAAAAATGTAAAAAAATTGCTTTATAATTTTCTAAATTTTCCCAGGAATTTCAAGAAAATTTGTTTATTCTCTTGAAACCTTCCGAAATTCTTCTAATGCTTCTGAAGTTTTTTTTTTTAATCTTTGAGAATTTAAATTTCCACAAATATTTTGAAGTCTAAAATTGTTTTTGAATCTTTTCAATTCTTCAAAATATTTCTTGAATCTACTTAATTTAAAATTAAAAATTTAGACAATATATCCTACAGTTGACACTGTTTTGAATTTCCCATTTGAGTCAGAGACCTGTATTTGGTTGAAAAGTGACTCACTTTAAGAGTTGCACAGTATATTTCAAGTCACGTTTCGTCTTGAACGTTTCTAGTGTCATATTGGTAGAGCATCACGACTTCTTGTAGGTTTTTTCGAAAAAGCTTTCGTTTGCTTTGAACTGTCAATGTTTCCGAGTGAATCAGATAAAGCAGAGGAACACGCGAAGTGCTTTGCCCAAGATCATATTACAGTTACATTTGCGAAGGAACTCTATTTTTTGAGACAAACTAAAAGCTCATGTCATCTTTCTAAAATTCTCAGACACGAGAAAACACTTGAAGTATATGGGTGAAAATCAAATAGTTGACAATATTGTGGTCCTGGAGTATTATACGCTTGTGTGTTTTTTCTTGAAGGCAGGAATTTGTTAAACTTATTTCTCCAATAATGACCTATACCCATTATTTTTACTTTCTCGACTAAATATAATTCATGTTGGCTTAGCCTTAAATCAACCCCCCCCCCCCCCCATAAGGACATAGTCAAGACATGCTCAAGAACTTGCTCAAGTTTTAAAGTCTAATCATACTTCGGCACTAATATAATTAAATTAATTTTAATACATAACTTTTTCTCTTACCAAAAATGTGTGGGCGCCAGATCCTGCTAGATCGATTTAGAATTCGGTATGATAGCAATAAAGAAATATGCTTTTCAACACACAAAACTGAAATGACGATGAAACAAAAAATTAGAATCATTCCTAGCAGTATGATTCTTTCACGATGATCGCAAGTATTCTAACCCACAACAATCTGGGAGATACAAAATCATGATCTTTAAGATGATGTCTTGCTTTTTTATTCATAATCAAACCGACCCCCTGTCTACGATGTGATTCACTATCTACTCCTGACCATATTTCAAAACCGCCTTTCAGCACCCCATTTTCTCCGTTTATACTTTCGCATCCCTGTTTCTTTGTGTCAGGTACACATAAAATATCGAGCTTCCTCACGTTCATAGTCTCTCGTAATACTCTTACCTTAAGATCGTTCACCCCTCTAACATTCCAAACACCCAGTCTCCATTCATCGCCTGAAACTTGGCCTTTACATTTACCGGGAGCATGCATTTCGTCAATCAAAGTTTCAGTCCATTCCGTGGCTATTTTAGTTATAACGGTCTAGTTATAACGTCAGTCCCACCAAACTTCGGTTAATGGGGGGGGGGGGGGAGAGAACGGAAATGGAACCGAGAAGAGTCGCAGCTGGTTAGTGTTTTATGCTGAGGTTCATCAGCCTTCAGCCTTCAGTTAATATGTTCCGATCTGCCGATTCCCGGCCTACCTCTAGGCACGGAACCAAAAACTTATATATTTTCGTCTGGTTGAAGCAAAAATCGTTAAATATGAATGTAAGAGTAAAATTTCTCATAAGGCGTATTTCTGGGTACAAAAAAAACTAAACGAATTCTCAATAGAAAACAGTCAAATTTTCCACCAAAATAGTATAACTTTTGAATTTTCCACCAAATATACGAATAAAGTGTTTTATTGCAATTTGATTTATAATATCAAAAGAGTATGCCCCCCGCCCCCCGATAATCCAAATAGTTCAATTTATGAAAATCGCAACATCACCTAAATTTTATAATCTGAGGTTTTTTTTTTATCTTCAAAATTAATAGTACTTAAGATACTTATCTTGAAAAGCTGCCTAAATTATTTAGCTTTTTGTCTTCGAAGATTCCTACCATTTGATAACTTGCACTTTAGCCTACCGCTTTGTGATACTTTTTTAATTCAAAGTGAATTAAATTGTTCGTGAACGGGAAAATAATTGCAAAATAATCGCGCAAGAATAGACCGGATTACTGGGAGATTTAAATTTTATTGTTTAAGAATTTATAGTTTATTTGTTTTCAGATTGGAAGGTGATAGGATCTCACTCTCAGAGTTGACGGTTCTAAATATTTCCTTCTGAATGATATAATGAATATTTACCTCAAATGATCGAAAGAATGAGGACAAATGCCTCACAAATAACCAAAGGGGTGCTCCAATATAATCCTATTGTCGATTATTCACTAAAACTTCATATTAACCCTCAAACGGCACACTTGAACCCAGAATACGTAAACGGCACACTAGTGCGAATTGGGATTTTGTGATTTTAGCTGAATATTTTAAGATGAAAATAAAGTTCAAAATATGCATATAAATATATGATTTTATGGTAAAATTTCTCGCCCAATCTGTTGGGCCAGCTTAAATTTATTGAAAATCATATCAACTTATAACAAAATTGTTATTAAAAAAAGGTGTTCTTGAAAAATAGACATTTTCTGCAAAAAAAACATAATTTTTTCAACATTAAATGTATTAAAACGAAACTGACGCGATTCTTTATTCAAATAGATATTCTTTCATAAAAAAAATATGCCAATCCGATAGAATTATATCAAGTATTTTTGCCGATGTGTCAGATTTTCGGTATTTTCATATGAAGTATATCACGATTGCAGGACAGCACACATTGTTATTTTTGTAGTATACAAGCATATTGTTGCAAAAATAGTGATTTTCATGTCAAACTTTTAAAATATTAATTTTATAATGACTTTGTGAAGCTCTATATGTGGCTGATTGGTAAAAAGATTGATCAGTGAACTGTGTCAGGGCGGTGATGTGCGATGTGAGGGTGCGTTAGGAAAGAGTAAAAGTACATAGAATATTCAGAGAAAAGAACAAAGTCTTATTACCTATGTTTTAGAAGAAATAACCATTATTTTATTGTCAAACGATTACTCTTATGACAAACATCATTAAAACTAATGCAGTCAACGCAGACGCAATATTTTTTCGGGTATATGAAAGGTTATTTATTATTGTTTAGAATATATTTTTTTATTTATAGACATAGTTATGAACAAATGAACTTACCTTTTTATGAAAGATCTTGTTTTAGGCACAGAAACACCGTTTTACGATTTTTCATAAAACACGACTTGGCACCTTCTAACAGCACACTAGTGCGAATTTGCACCACTTAAAACTTTTACAGTGACTTACTCGGCTGATCCCAGGCGGATAAATATCTGTTTACGCGTCGTGTATTTGTGGGTGTATGAAGATATTTCACGTGGTGGGGAGAGATCTTGAAAATAGTTCTAGAAAGAATGTCAGCACTTTGAAATTTTTGCTGGTGCGAATTCGCACTAGTGTGCCGTTTGAGGGTTAAATCTAGGATGCAAGTATACGCGTGCTGCTCCGAAAAACTGCTGGACAAAAGATGAAAAAATTTTCCGGCGTTTTTTTCTTCTTTGGAAACGGGCCGAGTCCTGATTGGTTAAAATGAGGCGTTCTGATTGGCGTTGCTATGTTATGTTGAGAACAGACGAAATTCGGTCTCAGGGATGTGTCTTCATAGGGTACTGTGTACACCAAAATAATCCTTCTGAATATGGTACAATAATAAATCAATTAATTCGGTCCTAGCGACGATGAATTGTTGCCCAAACATCCTGTCCGAAGTATATAAAAAAAATCCGGCTACTAAAACTGCTACTAAGACTTGCAACCAAATTACAAATCTTAGCACGAGGAGCGTTGGCAGTGATATTCGGGCCTGAGCTCTGAAGGTCCTATCCGCTTCGCCGGGGTTAGACATTAAACCTTTCCAACAAGTGAGATCATGAATTTCGCAACAAGGCGGACAAGTTATTTAAAGCAAAATCAAGTATCAGACGGAAACTTATATCCTAATAGCATTCCAAGTTATTCAATAAGTATTGGGGTACAAGCAGAAGGATTAGAAGTAGTTTGGCACACAACAGTAGCTTTGGCGGGAAATTTCAAATGGTTGAGTTACACCAATTGGCAAAAGGCGTCCCAAATGCTTCTTGAAAACTCTCGCTAGGTCTAAATGGTTCGGGAATCTTCCGGATGGTTCCATTTTCAGAAACTACATATAACGAAAAAAGAAAAACAACCAGAATCTGTTCTTAAACTTAAACTGACTTAAATAAATAAACCCAATTCTATAACGTAACGGCACCCTCAATGTATGAAATTTGAAAATGAATTTTCTGAAGTCTGGTAAAATTTTATGTTTGTATAGTGGGAGTTCGCGTGTAAGACGTGAAGGAAATCAGTGTGACATGTGAATCCAAGTAAATAAGGCGAGAATGTACTAATAACAACAATATTTATTAAGAGAATTAAACAAATGGAAGATAAAATACAAATCAAGCATTAAAAACCAAAATCGAATTGTGAGACGAAGTAATCTCGACGGAGGTCGGATTCCTGACTGCCTGTCTGGAAAACACACTTCTAGGACTAGCCCAAAAGTCAGAAGACCTTCTCTGTTGACAAAATTACAGTACTCATACTACGAAAAAAATGGGTATGAAGGGATGTTACCGACAACCGCTTGCAAGTGCTGATCCTAGTCCCAAAGCTTGACCTGGTTGCCAGATAGCTAAATCCCCTAAATTGCTTTATTGAAGTCCAAGCCTCCGTGATTCCGCCTTTCAAGTAATTGTCGACTTACTTAAATTGTCTATTTCGAAAATAAAAATATTTTAGGTTAAGCTAGGCTACATATGTTTTGTGTTTTATTTTATAAGGTTATTGACTTAAATCGAAAAACAAATTTTGACTTAAAAATAGGGGAGAGGGTGTTCGTACCTATGACGTTTAAATGGGGGGTACATGCTGTGTCTGATGACGTGTGATGAAGACTCTGACGAAACTTCACGAAGCGCGCGAAATCCAAAGTCACTCACAAACACTGCAATAAGTCCTGAATCGGCTCTTAAAATAGTATCGTGATCTTCAATTGAGGAAAATTTATTTCGGATACCTGACCCAGTAAGAAGGAATAGTCATTATTGAATTTCAAAATTAAAAATATCCGCACTTTAGAACTACTGAATTGTGAGTCTACTGATATTTGACCAACATATGAAGTAAATTAATTTTTCTATTCCTAAAAATGCTTTATTACTTCTAAAAAATTATATATACTAAAAATTCAGTTCACTTTGCGAGTAAAATTTTTTTTAATTACCTTTTTTATTACGTGCATGTATTTGAAAAATTCTGGTCAGATCATCTCGTCTTTCGACTATTCCAGCAGGCTCTCCATCATGCAAGAGTACATCATTAGGACGAAGAGCTACTGGCATATAATTGTCCTCTGCAAAAAAATATAGTTTCTAATTATTGTGAAGCGAATGTATATAAATTACGTGAAGTAATTAGTATTTATCAAAAATAATATTTTAATTTAATAATTTTTCAAAAGAATTTTATTGTAAAATTAATTCATTAATTAATTTGATATAAAATTAGTATCAAAATATTTGATGTATTAATTAAAAATTTTGTTCAAAAATAAGTATTATTTCAATCATCAATCAATTATATTCACGATTTTTCTATAATGGCAAATAAATAAACAAATAACGAGTCATATATAAATTAGGTATAAGATGTATTTCTGAAATTTTCAACCGCCCCCCCCCCCCAACATTAATTCATGTGAAATAACGTGATATTTTCTCGGACCCTCCGCATAAATCCATTCATTTATCGAAAGAATTACAGTTTACATTTTTTGTTAAGAATTCATCCTTCTTCGGAAAAAATTTTATAACTTTGTTAAAAATTTGACAATTTTGTTTGAAGTCATCCTTTGAGATGAAAATTTAACTTTTTTGTTCGTAATTCGTGATTTTGGTATGAAAATTCATCTTCTTTTGTAGAAATTTCATCTCTATAGGTTAAAAATGTAATTGCTCCATTAAAAGTTAATATTTTTTGGTTGAAAATTGAACAATTTCGGTAAAAATTAAATTTTTTAGTTGAAGATTAATGATTTTAGTTGAACATTTGTTTTCTTGGGTGAAATTTTTTTTTTTTGAAAAGTCATGTATTTTATTGAAAATTTGTCCTGTTTAAGAGAAAACTAATCCTTTTGGTTAAATATTCAACTATTTTCTTCAACATTTACATATTTAGTTCAGAATTCGTCTTTTTTAGCAGAATGTTAAGTTTCTTGGTTGATCGTTTCAGTTGAAAATTTCACCTCTTTATTTGGAAATTAAACAACTTTGTGGAAATTTGTTTTCTTTGTTAAAAATTATTTTTCTAAACTGAAAATGTAACTACTTGGTTGGAATTTTTTTTTCTTTGTTTGAAAATTCATGTATTTTTTTGAAAATTTGTCCTGTTTAAGAGAAAACTAGTTTTGTTGAGAATTCCTCTTTTTTAGTGAAATATTAACTTTCTTGATTAATCATTTCAGTTGAAAATTCACCACTTTATTTGGAAATTGATCAACTTTGTGGAAAATTCGTTTTCTTTGTTAAAAATTATTATTCTAAACTGAAAATGTAACTACTTGGTTGAAAGTTTGTCTTTTCGGTGGGAAAGTAATCCTCTTGGTTAAAAATTCAACTATTTGGTTGAAAATTTATGTCTTTTATTGAAAATTCGTCTTTTTCAACAATATAATAAAATTTCTTAGTAGAAGATTTATAATTTTAGTTGAAAATTCATATTCTTAATTAAAAATTCATCTATTTTGTAAAAAATTAGTTTGGTCAAAAATTAATTTTTGAAACCGAAAATGTAAATACTTGAAGGAGAAATCATCGTTGTGGTAGAAAAGTAATCATCTCTGGTGAAAATTAAAAATTTTGGTTGAAAATGTACGTATTTTGTTGAAAGTCTGTTAGGTTAGAAAATTATTCTTTTTGTCTGAAAATTCTATTGTTTTTCTGAAAATTTTAACTGTTTACTTGAAAATTGAATTGTTTGGTTGAAAATGAAATCTTTTCTTGGAACTTTATACTTTCGGATTGAAAATCTAACTGTTTGGTAGAAAATTCGTTTTCTTTGTTAAAAATTATTTTTCTAAACTGAAAATGTAACTACTTGGTTGAAATTTTTTTTTCTTTGTTTGAAAATTCATGTATTTTGCTGAAAATTTGTCCTGTTCAAGAGAAAACAAATTTTGTTGAGAATTCGTATTTTTTAGTAGAATATTAATTTTCTTGATTAATCATTTCAGGTAAAAATTCACCTCTTTATTTGGAAATTAAACAACTTTGTGGAAAATTCTTTTTCTTTGTTAAAAATTATTTTTCTAAACTGAAAATGTAACTACTTGGTTGAATTTTTTTTTCTTTCGTTGAAAATTCATGTATTTTGTTAGAAATTTGACCTGTTTAAGAGTAAACTAATTTTGTTGACAATTCGTCTTTTTAGTAGAATCTTAATTTTCCTGATTAATCAGTTCAATTGAAGATTCACCTCTTTATTTGGAAATTGAACCAATTTGTGGAAAATTCGTTTCCTTTGTTAAAAATTATTATTCTAAACTGAAAATGTAACTACTTGGTAAAAAGTTTGTCGTTTTTGGTGGGAAATTAATCCTCTTGGTTCAAAATTGAACTATTTGGTTGAAAATTTATGTCTTTTATTGAAAATTCGTCTTTTTCAACAATATAATAAATTTTCTTAGTAGAAGATTTATAATGTTAGTTGATCATTCATCTTCGCAATTAAAAATTCATCTATTTTGTTAAAAATTCGTTAGGTTGAAAATTAATTTTTGAAACTAAAAATGTAAATACTTGAAGGAGAAATCATCGTTGTGTTAGAAAAGTAATTATCTCTGGTGAAAATTAAATTTTTTGTTGAAAATGCACGTATTTTGTTGAAAGTCTGTTATGTTAGAAAATTATTCTTTTTGACTGAAAATTCAATTGTTTGTCTGAAAATGTTAACTGCTTAGTTGAAAATTGAGTTGTTTTGTTGAAAATGAAATCTTTTCTTGGAACTTTATATTTTTGTATTGAAAATCTAACTGTTTTGTAGAAAATTCATGTTTTTGGTTTAAAATTCAACAATTTGGTAAACAATTCAATTGCTTTGTAGAAAATTCGTTTTTTAATTAATTTTTTAGATGAAAGTTGAAGTATCACATTGTTTATTTTAAATTTGACCCTGTTTAGTTTAAAAATTCAACTATTTAGTTAAAAGTTTATATAATTTGTTGAAAATTCCTCTTTTTTGGTGGAAAATTAATCTTCTTGGTTGAAAAGTCAACTGTTTGGTTAAAAATGCATGTATTTTGTTGAAAACTTCTCTTTTTTGGTAGAACATTATTCTTTTTAGTTGAAAATTGAACTATTTGGTTATAAATTTATGTATTTCGTTGAAAATTCATATTTTTTAGTAGATAATTATTTTCTTGGTTAAAAATCATCTTTTTAGTTGAAAACTTAATTTTATGTTTAAAAATCAACTGTATACCAGAGAGATAGTCTCTTTGGCTTGGAAATTCAATATTTCTGATGAAACTTTCTTCTTCATATTGATTGAAAAATCTTTCTTTTTTCGAAAATACATCTCTCGATCAAAATTCGTCTTTTTTATTTCAAAATTCATCTCTTTCTGTAGAAATTTAAATTTTTTTTTTAAATGCTTGGCTAAAAATGAGTCTGCTTTGGTTAGGGATTCAACTATTTTGTTGAAAATTCCCCTTTTTTCCTCTTCAGTTGAAAATTCTATTTTGTTATTGACGATTGAACTATTTCGTAGAATTTTTTTAAATTATTTTTCATTGAATATTCATATTTTTTGATTAGAGAATCAAATGCTTCGTTGAAAGTTGAGATACTTTACTAGGAATCTAGGAATCTGAATGAATTAAAATTATGAAATACTTTGTTAAAAAAACATTTTATTGTTTGAAGATTTAACTATTTTGTTAGAAATTAGTTTTTTTACTAAAAATTTAGTTTTTACATTGTTGGCTGAAAATTCATAACTTTGGTTAACAATTGATTTTTTTCGTTGAAAATTAATTTTTTTGTGGTTGAAAATTCAACTATTTTCTTGAAAATTTATCTTTGTATGTCGAAAATTTAACTATGTGGCTACTTTGTTAGTAAGTCTTTTTTTTTTTGTAGAAAATTAACTATTGGGTTATAAATTGATGTATTTCGTTAAATATTCATATTTTTTAGTAGATAATTATTTTCTTGGTTAAAAATCATCTTTTTAGTTGCAAAACTTAATTTTAGGTTTAAAATTCAACTGTTTTGCAGAAAGATAGTCTCTTTGGCTTAAAAATTCAATATTTTTGATAAAACTTTCTTCTTCATATTGATTGAAAAATCTTCCTTTGTTGAAAATACATCTCTTGATTAAAATTCGTCTTTTTTATTTTAAAATTCATCTCTTTCTGTAGAAATTTCTTTTTTTTTTTTTTTGAAAATGCTTGGATAAAAATGAATCTGTTTTGGTGAGGGATTCAACTATTTTTTGAAAATTCCCCTTTTTTGGTTCGATTCGACTGTTCTTGATTCAAAATAAAAATATTTTCTCCGTTAAAATATCAACTATTACATTCTTTGTTGAAAATTTATCCTTTTCAGTTGTAAGTTCAACTTTATAGTTGAAAGTTAAACCCCTTTGTTAATTCTTGAATAAGATTTATCACATATTCCTAAAATTTCTTAAATTAAAAAATATCCTTTGTACAATATTTGAACAAAAATAGATTTCTTTCGAAAGATTGGAACGAAACTTGAGCTTAGTGTCTCTATTTAAAAATTCATTTCAGATCGAATGGAAATATGCTTCCTCATAAATAATTTTATGCAGCGAAATCAGAACGTGAAAAAAAAAATCACAAATCAAAATTAGATTTCTAAACTGCCTTCTTCCGGGCTCATTAGAAACAATTAGATGATAAAAGAAAAAAGAGAGAGAGAAGGGAAAATGTTAACCAAACCCAATCTTTCACTCTTTTCTTATTCTTTCTTTCTCTTTTTCATACTACTTGGGACCAGCAAGTTTCAAAGCCAATTTAGACTTCCTCATCCAGGATTATTTATAGAAAATCTACAGGTATGAATCATAGAAACTTATGATAATTAAAATTCATATAATACATAAAAATAAAAACCATAGACACTTATAGGAAAATTTGCTTGGTCTGATTCTCAATTTATTGGTGAGGAGGAAGTCTGAATTGGCTTCGAAACATGTTGGTCCCTAGTAGTAAAATAAAAACGGAGAATGAATAAGGAAAGAGTGAGAGGTTCGTTTTGGTTGACTCTATCCTTCTCCCTTTTTCTTTTGGATATTTTAAACAATTCAGGAAAGATTCCAATCTTTTAAATAATTTTAGGTTATGTTAGCGTTTTCTAATTACCGTCTATAACATAACGCTTATATCCATCCGTATAAACCCTTGGGCCAGCAGGTCCAATATAATAATTTCCAGAAACGTGCTCTATCTCATGTCGTTGTATTGGTGGCTTCAATAATTCTGTAAAAAGAAGTATAGGGTTTTTTATTTGCGAAATTTTCAGCGAAAACGTCCAAATCTATACGCGAAAATGCGTTGACATTGGTTCTATAAAAAATATACTTATAAAAAATTTATGAGAAAATATTTTATAACAATTAATGGTACACTTTTTTCGGTTAGTGGCATTTACTTACTAAATCGTGTTAATCTTTTTTGGTTAAAAATTCAACTTTTTTATAGAAAATTCAACTTTTTTTCAGAAAATTCAACTATTTGATTGCAAGTTGAACTACTTGGGTAAAAATTCAATTTTTGGTGGTAGATTCATCATTTCAATTGGAAAGTCATTAACTTAGTTGAACATGTAACTATTTTGTTAAAAACTCTTCTTTTTATTGCAAGTCAATTTTTTAACTGAAAATATAACTATTTCGTTTTTGGTTCAACTATAGAGTTGAAACTGCATCTATTTTGTTAAAAATTCCTCTTTCTTGGTATAAAAATAATCCGCTTTGTTTATAATTCTACTATGTGTGTGAAAATTGATTTATTTTGTTTACAAATTTCTTTTTTTTGGTCGAATTCTAATTTTTTTGGTTGAAAATGCAACTGTATATTTGGAAATTAATCCGTTTTAGTTGAGGATTTCACTGTTTTGCTGGAAATATGTATTTTTCAGTTAAATTCAACTGTTTTTGATTTGAAAATAAAATATTTTTTGTTGAAAGATTAACTATCACATTTTTTGTTGAAAAGTGATATTTTTAGTTAGGAATTCACTTTTTCAACTTAAATTTGAACTATTCTATTTTTCGATAAAAATTCCTGTATTTTGTTGAAAATTTGTCTTTTTTGGTCGAAAATCAATCGTCTCGATTGGAAATTCAACTGCTTAGTTAAAAATTTATATATTTAGTTGAAAATTCATCTTTTTGGCAGAAAGTCAATTTTTTGTGTGAAAAATATAAGTGTTTGTCTGAAAATTTATCCGTTGCAGTTGCGGATTCAACTATTGTGCTGAAAATTTATCTAATTTGAATAAATTCAACTGTTTTTAATTTAAAATTAAAATATTTCTTCGTATAAATATCTATATATATATATATATATAATTTGAAAGTTGAACTACTTTGCAAATTCATACGAAACAGTAATATTTTACAAAATCCTCTACCCCAAATATTTTTACGTTATTTGTGGACGAACCGTGAATAAATTCACAATAAGTTTAAGAAAATTAGGTAAAATAGGGAGGGGGGAGTCGAAAATATACGGAATTTTCTACCTTGAATTACAAAAAAAAATTCGTACTTTTCTGTTACATATAACGGCATAAAACTTCCATTATTCGAAAAGTAAAACTTTTTTGTTACAACTTTCGGAAATTTCGGGATTTTGAGAATTCTGGGTTGAAAGTGTCGGAATTTTGAAGTTTTTGTTATTTTTCTACCCGAACGAAGTTTTATTTTCGATTTTTTTTTATTTCGTTACTTAATATTTTCCCTACTCTTATTTTCACGGTATTTCGAAATTTGGCAAATTTTCTAGTTCGTTAGTTATATTTTGAGTATTTCTCGAAATTCAGAATTTTTTTCAAAAAATTATGTTATTTTTGAGGAAATTGTCTTTTTAGCTTTTTTGAAAAACGTATGCGTGTAAGTTAATTATTTTTAATTCAAAAGTCCAGTATTATATTTTTGTTTAGAATTAATATCTTCAGTTAAAAATTCTATTTCGTTATTGACGATTGAACTATTTCGTTGAATTTTTCAAATTATTTTTTCAATTGGAAATGTATCTTTATATTTTTGTTTGAAAATTAATTGTTTTTCGTTGAAAATTCGCCAATTAAATTTTTAATGGAATATCCATCATTTTTTGTTAGAAATTCAAATGCTTCGTTGAAATTTGAAATAATTTGTTAAAAATACATTTTATTGGTTGAAGATTTGATTATTTTTCTGGAAATTAGTTTTGTTCATTAAAAATTTAGTTTTTCCATTGTTGGTTGAAAATTCATAACTTTGGTTAACAATTTATATTTTTCGTTGAAGATTAAATTTGAAAATACAACTATTTTGTTGAAAATTCATTTTTAAATGTCGGAAATTCAAGTATGTGATTACAAATACAAATATTTTGTTGTAAATGTTATTATTCGTTGATATTTAATTTACTTTGTTATAAAGTTATTTTCTTTGTAAAAAAATTAACTTTTTTCGGTTTTGACTAAATATCCACTTAAAAATAAAAATGGGGGGGGGGGGTGCTCGCATCTGTGACGTCACAAGGGGGCATTTAAGCTTTGTTTGATGATTTGTAACGAAACTGTGACTCAACTTACCAAGTGGGCGAAATCCAAAGTCAGTCAAAAATGCTGCAACAAGTTCTGAATCGTCTCTCAGAATAGTATCGTGATCTTTAATTGAGGATAATTTATTTCGCATACCTGATTCAGTGGGAAAAAATTTTTATTAATAAATTGAAAAATTGAAAAGATCCTTACGTTACAACTACTGAATTGTGAGTCTACCAATATTTGACCAACAAATTAAGTAAACATTATTTTAATTAATTTTTTTCTGAAAAAAGATCTCCTTTCGCTCCGCTGGGAGTCGAACCACAGAACTTCTGATTTCCGGCCAGGTGTTTTCCCATTAAGCTAATAGAGAGATCGAGAGAAGAAACATTTTTCAGAAATACACGCATTATTATGCTAGGTGGTACAAATCAAATTTTTTTTTTCAAGGAATCTGTATTATCACTAGAGGATAACAGAAATTTTTAACGTCTCTTTGAGACCAGGTGAACATATGAAATAAAAATGATTTCAATTAATTTTTTTCTGAAAAAAGATCTCCTTTCGCTCCGCTGGGAGTCGAACCACAGAACTTCTGATTTCCGGCCAAGTGTTTTCCTATTAAGCTACTAGAGAGATCGATAGAAAAAACCTTTTTCAGACACACACGCATTATTATGCTAGATGGTACAAATCAAATTTTTTTCAGGGATTCTGTATTATCATTAGAGAACAACATAAATTTTTAAAGTCTTTTTCAGACTAGATGGAGACATGAATTGAAAATTATTTTAATTAATTTTTTTTCTGAAAAATGATGTCTGAAAGAGACGTTAAAGATTTCTGTTATTCTCTCATGATAATACAGATTCGTTGAAAAAAAATTTGATTTGTACCATATAGCATAATAATGCGTGAATTTCTGAAGAAGGTTTCTTCTCTCGATCTCTCTAGTAGCTCAACGGGAAAGCACCTGCCTGTAAATCAGAAGTTCTGTAGTTCGACTCCCAGCAGAGCGGAAGGAGAACATCTTTTTTCAGAAAAAAATTTATTAAAATAATGTTTAATTCATATCTTCATCTAGTATGAAAAAGACGTTAAAAATTCAGGTTATTGTCTAATGATAATACAGATTTCTTGAAAAAAAAATTAAGTTAATTCAGAATTTTTTCTATTTTCTAAAAATTCTTAATTACTTCTAGAAAATTGAATATACTTAAACTTCACTTTGCGACTTAAAATATTTTCAATTACCTTTTTTATTATATGAATGTAATTGAAAAATTCTGGTCAGCTCATCTCGTCTTTCGACTATTCCAACAGGCTTTCCATCATGCAAGAGTAGATCATTAGGACGAAGACCTACTGACCCTTTATTTCTCTCTGAAAGGAAAATATAGTTTTAATAATTGATATTAATAATTGATGTTATTTTTGTTGACCAGGGTAATTAATTAATTATT
>CAKNYM010052749.1:66538-85294 GCA_932195095.1 Andricus curvator | reverse complement strand
ATTCGGCTTTGGGCACATATTAACTCCTATCAAATACAATGCTGCTGAAGGCTGGTAACCTTCTCAGCATAAATCACCAACCAATTGAGACTCTCGGTTTCCTTTCTCTGTCCTCACCTCCCCCCCCCCCCACACACACAGTAACAGAAGTATTGGTGGGACTGACGTTACAGATAGACTATCCACCGTACGACGAATAATCACTTAACTTGGACATGATTTCGGCTCGCAAAACAAATTTTCGCGCATAAAGGTGATAGTTGGGTGTACAATCTAAACATGAATAATACAAACAATAAAGTAGCCTCGGAATGGACTGAAACTTGGATCGACAAAATGCATACACACGGTAAACGTAAAGGTCGAATTTCAGGCGATGAATGGAGACTGGGTGTATGGAATGCTAGAGGAGTGAATGACCTTAAAATAAGAGAACTACGAGAAACTATGCACGCAAGGAAACTAGATATTTTATGTGTACCTGAGACGAAGAAAAAGGGTTGCGAAAGTAGAAACATAGAAAATGGGGTGTTAAAAGGCGGTTTTGAAATATGGTCAGGAGTAGGTAGTGAATCAAATCGTTGTCAAGGGATCGGTTTAATTATGAATAAAAAAGCAAGACAGCATCTCAAAGATCATGATTTTGTATCTCCCAGATTGTTGTGGGCTAGAATGAAGGTAGGAATCAGAAGGTTATTTATCATAGCGTGCTACGCCCCAGTTGACAGTGAGCCGCGAGAAGTCAAAGACGCTTTCTGGGACACTTTAAATGACACAATAAGTACTTGCGATCCAGGTGAAAGAATAATTCTGCTAGGAGATATGAACGGATGGGTCGGCGTTCAACGTCAGGATACAGATACAGAAAGGGTACTAGGTAAATTTGGGGATCCAAGAAAAAATTATAACGGGGAAAAATTAGTTAGCTTATGCTTAGAAAAGGGCCTATTTATTACCAATACTTGGTTTCGACATAAAATGATCCACACGTACACTTGGTGTAAAGGAAATAATCGCAGTGTAATTGACTTCGTTATTGCGGATGAAAGACTAAGAGAACTAGTCAAAGATACAAGAGTCATGAGGGGTTCCGAATGCAATACCGATCATTATCTTTTAATCTCTAAAATAAACTTAGGCCGGGGATGGAAAAGAAAGAGAACAGAAAAAACGAAACAAACTCGAATAAAGATTGAAAATTTACAGAAACCGGAAGTGCGAATAGAGTTTCAAAATAAGTTAAGCGAACGCATAGATAGGGCAACTTGGGAAACGCTTACGAGCAATAAAGATATAGAGGGCGCGTGGGCTTTATTACGGGATACCATTGTTAAAACTGCAATTGAAGTGTGTGGTACGGCAGTGGTAGGAAGAAAGTCTGGTGATGCATGGTGGAATGATGAAATTCAAGCAGCCCAGCGAGAAAAGAAAAAAGCGCACAAGAGAACATTAAACATGACAGGTCTTAGCGATGAGGAGAGAAATAGACTCAAAAATGATTACAAAGACAAAAAGAGGAAAATGAAACGGCTAGTCAAGGAGAGTAAAGAAAAAATCAGAACAGAAGAAGAGAACAAAATACAAAACGGTTTTGGAGGAATAATGAAACTACTATATAAACAGTTGAAGGAAAGTAAAAGTACAGAGTTTGCTAGCATGAGAAACAGCAAAGGTGAAATGCTATATGATATAGACGGGATAGTAGACGCTTTAAAAGACTCTTTTAAAGAACTATTAGGAGGTGAAGATATAGGACAACAAAACTGCGACATAGAACATAATGCATTAGAAAACCCAATTGAAAAAGTCTGTGTCACTGAGGTCCGAGACATAATTAAGAACTTGAAAAACGGTAAGGCTGCTGGCATAGACAGTATTAGTGCTGAAATGCTCAAATACGGTGACGAGTACATACCTCACAGGTTGTGCGAATTAATAAATTTATGTATCGAGACGGGGAAAGTCCCAGACGATTGGAAAAAAGCGATTATCGTACCAATATACAAAAGAAAGGGAGATAAAAACAACTGCAGTAATTACAGAGGTATCAGCCTACTAAGTACCGTAAGTAAAATATACTCAAAAATACTTATTCGCAGGGTAATGGAAATCACAGAAGAAAAAATATGGGAAGTCCAAAGTGGATTTATGCCAGGAAGATCATGTACAGATCAGATATTTAGCCTAAGACAGATCACAGAAAAAAGCTTGAGAGTAGGAAAGAAAGTTTTCTGTGCATTTATTGACCTAGAAAAAGCATTTGACACGGTAAATAGAAGTAAACTTTGGGAAGTTCTTAAAGAATACGGAGTAAATGGAGGGCTCCTGCAAGCAATAAAAACAATATATACAGGTAGTAAAGCGAGCGTAAGGGTAAACGGGAAACTGAGTGACTGGTTCGATATTACGCAAGGCGTGAAACAAGGATGCGTTATGTCCTCGTGGCTATTTATCATATTCATGGATAAGTGTCTAAGAACTGCACTCTTCGACGAAGAAGGTGTAGATCTCCAAACAGTTAAGGTACGTGGGTTAGCTTTCGCAGATGACAAGATTGTTATGGCAGAATCAGTCGAGGACTTGCAAAGAATGTTGAATAAACTTCATACAAGCATGAAGGACATGGGACTCAAAATTAACGTAAATAAAACAAAAATCATGGTGTTTGAGGGAAAGAGTGAGAAAACAATGTGCAACATTGTCCTAAATGATGAAAGATTAGAACAAGTTGACAAGTACGTATATCTAGGTAGTCTATTCACTAGCGACGGAAAAATAGATGGGGAGTTAGATAGGCGCATAAATAAGGGTAAACAGGTTATCGGTAGAGCAGGGTCCATCCTAACAAATAAAAACATATCAAAAAAAGCTAAAATGGCCATACACAATTCTATATTCGTACCGACTGTACTATACGGTAGCGAGACATGGACATGTCAAGAAAAGGACAGGAGTAAAATTAACGCGATCGGCATGAAACCTCTGCGCATAATATGCGGGAAAACACTAATGGACAAAGTCCGAAACGAGACAATCCTCAAAGAATGTGGTGCAAAAGAGACAATAGTTGACACATGGGAAAGAAATCAGTTAAGATGGTTCGGACATCTTGAAAGAATGAAAGATGAACGACTGACCAAACAAGTGTATAAAGGTAAAGTAAATGGCAGAATGCCCAGAGGTAGACCGCCGAAAGAATGGTTAGAATCTGTAAATGAGACATTAATCCGTAGAGACATAAGAAGCCATAGAAACACAAGAGCTTGCATGAAAAAATGCATGGACGTGAAGGAAGCTAGAGTAGTATGCCAGGACAGAAAAGTGTGGCGACAAATAGTTTGTAAACAGAGTGACAGTAGAATGAATGACGCCTGAAACAAAGATCTTGGATACTAATGGGCCCAAGTGGAGAACCATACATAACAATTTTGTGAGGCTCTTCACTTGGGGTGATCGCTAGAGAGATTGATCAGCAACCTGGGTCGGAGCAGTGTTGCGGAGTAAACGTGTCATTTAAATAAATAACACGAGAATTCCCGATCAATCTAAAATATATATACCTAACACTTATATACCTATCCATCTCATACCTATATTCCTACCTACCTTATACCTATATACCCATATGCACACTACTATTCTCCAACCGAGCAAGTCACGCCTACCCCGAAAGGGAAATGGCTTAATGGTATAATAATAATAATAATAATAAATGCGCTTCTATTGCTAGTATTTTATTCTTTTCCCACTCCCTTTTCTTGGATCTATAGAGCCTATTTGTACTTTTGCTAATCTCGAGATATTTCTTATGTGTTTGATCGCACTTATTTTGTAAACTACTTAGTCTGGCCTTCCGACGTTTCTCAAACCAGAGTTTGCACTCTTCGTCAAACCATGGTTTGCTTTTGGTTACTTTCTTAAAACCTATCGTAAGTTTCGCGGCTGCCTTTATCGCCTTTTTCGTATTGCTCCACAGGGTTTCCGGGTCCTCCTCGTGATTATTGTTATCGTCTCTCTGTTCTTGGAGAGCGTCGAAACTATTAGAAATCTCAACTTGGTAATTTAATGTTTCTGTTGCTGTTTTGAACTTATCTATATTGAAACGAACTGTTGGCTCTGTGCGGCTTGTTTTCTTACTTAACGCTAGCCTAGATCTTAGTTTTACTATCACGAGAAAATGGTCTGAATTTAAATCCGCTCCCCTATACGATCTTATATCGAGAATGTTTGTATGACGTCTTCTGTCAATTAGAACGTGATCAATCTGATTGTGAGTATTACCATCTGGTGATGTCCAGGTGGCCTTATGTATATTTTTATGCTTGAAATATGTGCTTTTGACAACGAGGTTCTTTGAAGCTGCAAAGTTTATTACTCTGGTTCCATTATTATTACTGACGTCATGCAAACTTTCTGATCCTATTGTAGGCCTATACATTGGTTCTTTTCCAATTTTCGCGTTGAAATCCCCCAATACTATTTTTGCGTCAAACGTTGAGAACTTGTCAAAAACCTGCTCGATTGTTTCATAAAAAAGATCTTTAGTGTCTTCGTCTTTGTCCTCGGTGGGGCAGTGCACATTGATTAATACGTGTTTGCTGAAATTACCCTATAGTACAATGTATGATAACCGGTCGTTAATGAATTGCATGTCGATAAGTGCTTGCGAAATTCGTTTATTAATAAGAAAACCAGTCCCCAGTCTTTGCCCCTTAACTCCTCCCCAGTGCAAAGTATAGTTATCCCTAGAAATTGACGCGAAATCGCCCGACCAGCAGGTTTCTTGTAATGCTATTAAGTCAGTTTTGTAATCAATTGCTATCTTAATGAGTTCGCTAAATCGGCCAGTTTTTAGACTACGCGCGTTCAGAGTTCCCACCCTTAGATCTTTAACTGTAGTTTTTTGATTTTGCAAGTTAGCCATGGTAGTTTCAAGATAATCCGCACGTTAGGATCCTATTCCGATCGTAGGTGAGTCCACTGTCCCAGGAGTGATAACCCCCATACCTCCCTAGGTCTAAGTATGGGAGCTTTCCGACTCTGACAAGGACCATGTCAACTTGTCGTCAGACACATTACAGTTTCATCCTCGTACCCTAACGTCCCCCTGCAAGGCAGCGCGCCTACTGGCATCAATACCCCTTTGGCCCTATGCAGGCGAATCATTCCACACATCCCTTGAGGGCAGTGTCATCGCTGCAGTGTCCAATGGGCAGCAGGATTTTTCCCTTACAAGATTTTTAGTTTTGGTTCGGGTATAGTTTCTAGGTGGGTACACGCGGCACCTTGGCTTGCCAGAACCCACCCATTGTGTATGAACGCGAATAGGTGGGTCCCCCCAAGCCATGGTTGTCGTGTACCTATTTTTGCCAGTGCTAGATTCACCACACCCACGACTGGCTCCTATCGGCTGTCCGCGACTGCTTATTCTTGTATTCGCAGCTAACCTTGGGGGCTGTTCAGCCTTACGGGCCGTTCCTCTATCCGCAACCTGAGGACGCGCTACGTAGTGGTGATAGGAAACCCACCGAGTAGCCCGAGACCCAATAAAGAAAAAAACCTTAGCTACGGGTAAAATCCCCCCCATCAACGTTATTTTTGATGAAATCAACCATCCGTACACAGTGCTTCACAAACTGTTAAAATCTTGCACTGAGTTCAAGCCTATCGTCTACAACATACACTGAGAAAAAGATCTGTTTGAATCAAATATATTATGTTTGAATCAAACATATTCTTTCTTTGTTATACAGTCAAACATATATATGTTTGATTCAAACAAATTTTTTGGTTGACTATATATTTTTGATTTGAATATATATTTTGTTTGAATGAAAGAAACCTCTTGTTTAAATTAAACATTTCTTTATGTTAAATTAATCGCAGATTTTGTTCGATTTAAATAAATTTTTATTTTTATTTAAAAAAGGAATTTGTTGCTTTCAATAAAATTATTTGCTTGTTTCAATATCAAAAGTTTTGTTAAAGCGGGTATTTGGAGCATGCGTGATGTATTATTATTTATATTGCATTTATATATTGTATTTATTTATTTAATTAAGCCTTAAATCTTTTTCATAGGGTTAAAAATATAGCAAGAAAATAACTTTTCTTCAAAATTTTCGAATAAATCGCTGGGTAGGTCCCAAGTTTCGAGCAATTTTCGCAATACAGACACTTCCATTTCTCTTACAGATGTCTGAATTTACGCGAAAAACCCTTTTCCAGCTGGCCCAATGAAACTTCCAAATTTTCAAGGCTTCGCTTATCTTACACATTCCGAGCAAACACGCTGATACATTCAACGATTCACCACCATTTTGAATGTCTAAAGCTAAGTGGCACTGCAGTGCCCCGAAACTAACGCGGATGAATGAAGAACTATTATTTGTTTGAATCAAATAAATACGTTCTTTAATTCAAGTATAAAACGTTTGAACAAAGTTTTTGTTTGACTTAATGAAATCGTTTATTTGAATCAAACAAATCGTATCAAACAAATAATTTGTTTTATTTAATGAGTTTCAATATCTTCCATATATTGAAATTAAATAAATGTTTTGTTAATTGAAATAAAGAAGGTGTGTTGAAACAAAAAAAATGTATTCAAACAAATCTTTTTGTTTGAATAAAAAAAATCGTTTTCTCAGTGTAGGCTCAGATATTTATTCAGTTCGAATATCATATATTGAAGACTTCCGCTCAACAATCTCTAACTTAGACAAGCAAGACTTTCAATATTATCTGTACAAAAATATAGAATCTCCCCCTATTAAACTCGTGGTTAGACACATCCCGATTTCTCTTTCTGAAGACTCAGTACTGGCTGAACTTCAGGAAGATGGATATATAATTACGTCAGTTAGTCGAATGAGAAACCGACTAACAAAAAAGGCTCTTCCCATGATACTTATCACAGTCCCAAATTCGCCTCAGGCAAAACAGCTATACTTAATCTGCAATCACTTGCATTGATCAAAATTAAAGTCGAGCCCTACATTAAACCGAAGGAAACTTGCCAGTGTTTTAACTGCCAGAGGTTTCACCACGTATCGGACATGTGTCACGCTACCCCCCGTTGCGTGAAATGTGGGGCCCCGCATAAAAGCTCTGTCTGTCCAAAAGATAGACAGACACCAGCCAACTGCGCGAACTGTGGCAAAGACCATCCCGCCAATTACAGAGGCTGTTCAGCCTTCAAGAAAGCCTTAAGGAAACCCGCCAATAATAAATTAAAACCACGCGATTTTCAAAATGAGAATTCCGTCAGCAAACCACCTCAGCCAGCACCGGTTGAAAAAGCTACAAAAGTAGCGACTCCTTTAGTCAATGCCCTACGACCACAAAACTGACCGCTCCGAGGACCGCTCTACAGCACTGCTGTCGCCCTTACATCTCGAATGCACGCGATCAGACCTAAAACTAGGCCAGCGGATAAAAAACCGGAAACTAATTCCCAGGATAAAACCTCCCATAAAGCAGAAAATTCCTATCCGCAAACAAAAATACATCCAGTAACCAAGCCATCAACAAGCCATCAACTCAACCGCCGAAATCATAAGCAATATCCTAGCACTTGCTATTGAAAATGGCCAACTTTAATAATAATACCATTAAAATAATGTTTTGGAACGCTCAGGGCATCCTCCATGAAAGACACGAACTACCCACTTATCTCTATCAAAATAACATTACCATCTGCTTGCTCAACGAAACCCTACTACGCGAATCCCTCCATATTAACCTAGTTCAAGGCTATAAAACTTACAGAAATAATACTAACAGAGGAACTGCAATTCTAATTCAAGAAAATACCAATCATCATCAACTAATAACACCCAAACTTGAAGCCCTTGAAGCTACTGCCATACAAATAAAAATCCACGGAAAACCATATGCTGTTGTCTCGCTCTACCAGTCCCTCTCTCGAGAATTTGACGAAAACGATTACATTTAACGAAAACGATCAAAAATTTTTTTTTAAATTTGCCCCCTCAATAATTGCTGCGGGCGACCTCAACGCCAAACATTTAGCATGGAACAGTAGGACAACCAACAGAATCGGAAAACACTTATTCGAATTTATAAATAACAAAAATCTATCCACATCAGCGCCAGACTCGCATACCTTCTTCCCCCACAATACTAAACATAAGTCAGACCTCATCGACTTTGCAATAAAAAAAAAACAACTTCTATAACCATGACACTAACACTTTAAATAAATTAGACTCAGACCATCGACCCGTCTTTCTGAACTTATTCACCAATTGTGAAAAAGCTCCGGTTGTACCTCGCTACAACTTCGCAAAAGCAAATTGGCAAAAATTAAACTCGACACTGGAAGAGCAAATAAATCCTGAACACAAACTCACAAGAACTACTGATATTGACGAAGCCATAATTAATCTCACCACCAACATTAAAACTGCCATACACACCTCAGTCCCGCAGACTATACCTTCAGCAAATACGACCCACCTCTCAGCCCCGACATCGAAGACCTTATCAATACCCGTAACAAACTTTGTCGAAAACATAAAAAAACTAAAAACTGCATCATTAAAAACACAATAAACCACCTTCGGAAAACCATAGCAATTAAAGTTCGGGGGCACAGGTGTATAAACTGGAATACAGAAGTCGGTAAACTTGAAATAAAAAATAATTCCATATGGCGCATGACTGAAGCACTAACAAAACCAAGAACTGATATCCCACCTCTTAAAAACATTGATAAAACATTTGCGCTCTCCCCCACAGACAAAGCAAATCTGCTAGCAGCAAACTTCGAAAACAATTTCACGCCACACGATGAGCCATCCGACCCACAACACATCGCCGAGTGTGAAATAGTTGTAGACGAGTATCTGAAAGTACCCAGCTCCGAAAATTTCAAAAAGATAACACATACGGAAATAGCCAAACAAATTAAAAAAACGAAAAATAATAAAGCACCCGGACCTGACTCAATTTCAAATTTCGTCCTTAAAAAACTCCCGACCACCTACCTCACTCTGCTCGGCGCCATCTTCAACGCCTGCATCCAGCTAAGCTACTTTCCTGATTCTTGGAAAACAGCCCACATTCTAGTTTTTCAGAAAAAAGGCAAAGACCCGCATGACCCAGCTAGCTATAGACCTATTAGCCTACTCAATACAATGAGTAAAATCTTCGAAAAAATAATAATCCTCTCTCGCGTAAACTGTCATCTTGAGGAAAATAGTATACTGAAACCGCAACAATACGGGTTTAGGAAAGGCCACTCTACGCAACATATGATGCTCAAACTCACTGAAACCATAAGATTGAACTTCAATCGAAGGAAACACACAGGAGCTGTCTTTCTTGATGTAGAGAAAGCTTTTGACAGTGTCTGGCATACAGGGCTTTTGAAAAAACTGATTAATTACAAATTCCCAAAAAGGCGTATCCACTTTATACATTCGTATCTCACGAACAGTAAATTTGCAGTCAAAGTAAGCCAGACACTCTCAGGAAAAAGGCCTATCCGAGCGGGTATCCCCCAAGGCAGCATCCTAGAACCAATGCTTTTTGTCATTTTCGTGAACGACATTCCTGAGGTCCCTGAAGTCACAATTGACCTATACGCAGATGACACGGCACTATTCACTTCTTCCTTGCCAATACCAACAATTTAAAAACTTCTCAACTTTGCCCTTGAAATCATTTAAGCGTGGACTAAGCTATGGAGAATAAAAATCAACATAGCGAAGTCAGAATCAATCCTTTTTTTAGTCAGGAAACCAGCCATAACGGACCCACCTAAAATGTTCAACAAACAAATCAAATGGAAAAACTCCGTAAAATACCTTGGAAGAACGCTACAAAACGCCTCAACTGGAAACAGCATATCCAGGAAACTAGAGGGAAAGCCCTCGGGGTCATCTCGCGCCTACATCCTCTCGTAAATCGACACTCAAGCCTGAAACCTGATTACGCAATTATGATCTATAAAATGTTCATCCGACCCATAATAACTTACGCTTGTACTATTTGGAGTGGTGCGTCAAAAAGTAACATCAACCAAATCCAGAAAATACAAAATAAATTCCTCAGACGCATTACCAAAACTCCCAGATATACCAACAATTCTGTCCTACATAAAGAATTTCAATTACCCTATATCGCAGAATATATCAAAGAAGCCGCCACTAAATTTTATGAATCCACATCAGTTTCACCTTTTCAACTTGTTTCCTCCCTAGGGAAATATGACTATGATCCTCTTCGAAAACACGCGATTCCAAGAGACATTCTCATGAAATGAGACACCTTTCCTCTCTCCTTGACTACCTCCTTAACCTAAAATAAATTTCAGATTTTGTGGGGTTTTTTCCCGCCTGCGGATTTTTTTTCCCCACACATTAACGTCACTTCTACTCTCTATCATGCCAAATTTCTCTCAGATTGTGTAATAATGCCTGAACGGCGATGGTTGGGACCCCCTCATCCCACCTTTTTTTTTCTTTTTTTTTGGGTTCCAGTTTAGAAATATTTTCCGATGAAGTTTATTACTCTAAAACATGAAACTTTTCAGTTTCGAAGATGCGTAAAATGAAATTAAATAAAAAAATTATTATAATAAATCTTGAATAAAAAATGAAACTGTCTGGTTGAAAATTCAACTGTTTTGTCGAAAACTCGTCTTCTTAGGTTGAAAATTTAAGTTTCTTGATAGGAAATGTACTTCTTATTTAAAACTCATATTTTGTTGTTGAAAAGTCAAGCTAAAATTTTGTTGTTGTAAATATTCAACTATTTGTTGAAAAACTTATCTCTTACCAGACACTCTTTTTTGCTTGAGGATTCGACTATTTTTTTTGAAAATGTTGATAGAAACACTTTGTTAAAAAACAATTTTTTGTTGGAGATTTATATTTTTATTTGAAAATTTATCTCCTTGGTTCAAAGTTTAACTATATTGTTGAAAACTGACCTATTTAATTAAAAATTCATTTGCGCGGGTAAAACTTGAACGACTTTTTATTTTTAACGATTTTAAATCTCAATTTTTTTAGAAACGAGTAACGACGCAAAATATGAACAGCAGTTCATGGTTCCAAAGTGTTCCTTTTCCTAAAATCTATTTGTTTGTTTTTAGTTTAATAACAATGTCAAGACCAGTTAACAATCATGATTGTTTGAAAAATGTATTTATTGCTTATAACTATGAAGACTTATTCAGTTTTGAAGACTTTTAAACTGGACATTGAAATCTTCGCAAATTTTACCATTTTTAACGTTTCAAAAGTGAGATTTGACTGCAATTTTTAATATATCAATTTGCAATAATCTATTATCTCACGAAAAGATTACCTGTCATGGCGATCGGATACGGACGTGTAAATTTGCCGCTTTTCATTTTTTTGTGTTTATACAAGATTTAAAGTGTTTAATTACATAAAAATTTGTATTTGGTGAAAGTGTCCGTGGGTTGTTCTATAGAGCATTGTGACTTTGTTTCAACTCACTTAATTGTGTCTTGTTTTTGCACTTTTGTTTATACGTAACTGTAACGGTTTTCTTTCCTGCAGAACCCAGTTGGAAGGGCTCGGTTCTGAAATTTGAACATGGAGGACCCTTTTTTTTAAAGGGTTCCAAGCGGCTCGAATCAGGTAAAGGATTTTGAGAGTTCTGGGTCAAAGCTGAGTAGATCCGACCTATTGGCCTGGGATCGCCAGTAGATACAGGATCTACCTTTGGAGAACCCTGTTGTAAATATACTAGATTTGTATTTTAAATATTATTTTTTTTTAACTTGTGCTCGGGTGAACCCGGTTTTTCATCATAGCCACGGACTAAGTCAAGTCACTGATGAGGTGAGGATTTTATACTATCCGAATCGGGTAGCGTCACGCCTACCCTGAAAGGGAAATGGCTTAATGGTATACTACTAATACGATATCTGAAATCTTCTGCGATGATGTTGTAGGTACAAAATTAGGAGGAGCTTGGTGCAGTTTGGAGTTCGTATTTTACCGCTGTTAACCATACACAGAGGCCGCGAGCGTTGGAGGTGACAACAGTCGACTCTGGATACTTTCTTAAAGCTACCATCATTATTATTATTATCATCGTTAGTAATTTTTTATTATTGTTCACTAGTAAAAGCTGTAAAGGAAATGTTATTGTTATATGAAATGTTATCGAAACATATTATTATATAAATATTATATATATATATATATATATATATATACTTTAATTTATTCATAATTTTAATTTAATAATACTATATAAAAAATATATAATATAATAATATATAATTTCTTACTGAATTGATCGTATTTAACGTAAAAGTGGTAAATTGCGTTTTTTCTCTACATTTATTTGGTCGCCAGCAAATGTTTAAAAAATAATGTTCTTCTTCGGAAAATGCAAAAAGGCTTTTCAATTATTAGCAGAACTGCACTCACAATAGGAGTAAGCGTGACAGAATGAAGTAGTTGCAGGAGTAACAGTAGTGCAGGCAAGGTCTTCTGCTGTGACTGCAGGTGCTTCGATAATTGAAGAGCCCTTTGTATTTTCTGAAAAAAAAGAAACAATTCTTTTAACATTTAAGCGCAAATTTTTGCTTATTGGCACTACGTACACTATTTTCAGAAGCCACAAATGTACAATTTGCTTCAAGAATTATCTCCGTACGTTAATAACTTTTGTTATTGACTTATTAACAAATGATTATTTCTGATTCTCAATTTCACCATTGTGCACAGAAAAGTTTATGCAAGTAAAATTTTTTTTATTGTTCACGTATCGTAGGATTTTAAACTTGTAAGTTTCATATCACTATACTTTCAAAATTTAAAAATCTTTTATTAATATAATTTAATTTTCAACATATATATATATATATATATATTTTTTTTAAATAAGGACCCACTCATCTTGATGATTTCAAGTATCCAAAAGCAGACATCATTGACAGATTCCGACTTTTGAATTCAAATATTTGTTTACACATTTCAAAACATATCTGGGGGTTTTATAACAGGCCCCACAGTCCCTATGGGATAAAATATAGGGACCAAAGGGTACTTTTCTTCACGCTCATAGGGTACTTTTTTCGCGCTCAAAGGGTAAACAATTCAGGGTAAATTCATAAGACTTTAAAACAATTAAAGTTAAATTCCAACGAATTCGAATGAATTAGAAATAATTTTAAAAGTCAAAAAATGCCATTGATTTCTGTAACATTGGAATGAATTTAAAGGAATTTAAGATAAACGAGAAGAATTCGATGAAATTCTTAAAAATTCAAGGTGAATGAAAAAACTTTTTTTGCAACACCCACCTCGAAAGTACTCCGTTCCATGTAGCTAAATTATATGCAAAGTGACTCATTCCGGATAACAATGCGGGAATGATATTGGCGCATGCGCAGTTCGATTCTTATATACTTTCCACATCAGCGGAATGTACGCGCATGCGCACTTTGCAGATGAGCAACTTTCCGCATCGCGACAATTCGGGGGGCAACGTAGCAACAGCAGCGCTCAGTGTCCAAGCGAACAGCTGATGACAGGTGCGAGGTTAAAGTCGACGTGTTTAGAGTGCAAGTGAAATTTTCCTTCTCATTGTCAAAAGAAGATGGACTTAAATAAAGATTCGAATCAAACTGGTGAAGAGTGTACTCCACCAGATAGTATATTAGTTATTTTCATATATTTCGATTTAATTTAATTAAAATTTCGTATTTTTAGAATTTGCAACTGTAAATATTCTTCCTTTGTCTTTCTCTTAGTACAACTTTCTCGGAAGGTTGTTGCAAAAAATAGCGTGTGATACACGTGCGCACAGGCAATTGCTGACTCGTGTGATTTCAGCATTCGCCTTCAGCTCTTCGCACTCGTCCTCGTTTTCGCACTCGCTTCGCTCGTGCGCTAACCTCCGACTCGTGCTTCGAGCCTCCGGCTCATGCTAACAAATTTACACTCGTTGGCAATCGCCTATTTTGCGCACTTGTATCACAAATAGCTATTAATGAATTGAAAACAATGTTAAAATATGAAGAAACTTTTATAAATTCAGTAACTTTGAAATGAGCTTAGAAAAATTCAAGGGCATTCAAAGGAATTTTAGGAAATGCCACTCTCTAAATCTGAAATAGTGAAAATTTCACTAATTGAATTAGTGACTGAATGATTCACTGGTGAAATAGTGATTTTTTAAGTTTTCATTAATGAATTAGTGGACTTTTACTGGGAAAATAGTGAATGTTTCACTATTTCAAATTAGTGAATTTTATTCACTATTTCAAATAATGAAATACAGATAGACGCCGTGATCACGGCAGAGTGGCGCCGGCGCAGACTGCGCACTTCGTGTTCGTATGGTTTCGTTCATGTATCGTTTGCGTTTGATTACATCAACATAACATCGCTTACCTGGAGGACAACAACTTGTGTGTTAATTACACAACCACACAAAAAAAATCTTTTTGCGGATCTGGAGGTCAGACCATGTTTACTATAGGCTCTTGGGGTCGCTGAATCCGAATCCGAGGTCCGAAAAACCCCAGCACGTCAGGGTTCTGACATAACCTCAAAAAACCTCATAAAAATCTTTTTTCGGGCCTGGAGGTCAGACCATGTTTACTATATGTTTTTGGGGTCGCTGAATCCGAATCAGAGGTCCAAAAACCCCAGCATGTCAGGGTTCTGACATAACCTCAAAAAAACGGTATAAAAAAAATTTTTTTCGTGTCTGGAATTCAAACCATATTTACTATATGTCTTTGGGGTCGTTGAATCCGAATCCGAGGTCCAAAAACCCCCAGCACGTCAGAACTCTGACATAAACACAACAAATCTCATGAAAATTTTGTTCGAGTCCGGGGATCAGACCATGTTTATTATCTGTTTTTGGGGTCGCTGAATCCGAATCCTGAGAATCCGACTGTCTGCATCGTAAAACGCTTGGGTGCGCCTGCCATGACGGCATCAAAGCCGTACTCCAGGGACTTAGCCGGATCACAGGCTCATTCCGTTGCCCGCCGTCACCGCGAGGAGGTGTCCTGGATGCTACGGATTCGGATTCAGCGACCCCAAAAACATATAGTAAACCTGGTCTGACCTCCAGACCGGAAACAAAATTTTTATGAGGTTTTTTGAGGTTATGTCAGAACCCTGACGTGTTGGGGTTCTTTGGACCTCGGATTCGGATTCAGCGACCCCAAAAGCATATAGGAAACATGGTCTGACCTACAGACCCACAAAATGATTTTTATGAGGTTTTTGGAGGTTATGTCAGAACCCTCACGTGCTGGGGTTCTTTGGACCTCGGATTCGGATTCAGCGACCCCAAAAACATATAGGAAACATGGTCTGTCCTCCAGACCCGAAAAAAGATTTTTTTATGCCGTTTTTTGAGGTTATGTCAGAACCCTGACGTGCTGGGGTTTTTTGGACCTCGGATTCAGATTCAGCGACCCCAAAAACCCATGGTCTGACCTCCAGATCCGAAAAAAGTTTTTTTTTTGTGGCTGTGTTATCTTTTCCCAATTTTCCATACAGTTAAAGAGTTTTCTAGTGTCCCAGTTATTAGTGTCTCGAGACGGTGAAATAAAACAATTTAAGAAAACAGTGACATAGTTTTAAAGAAGCTAAGCGTCGTGTCCATTTCGAGGATATGGTGGCTCTCATGAAAATAAACGGAAAGCTAAATTGAAGTTCTTGTTTCAGTAAGTACAATATTTACATAAGTTAATTTACTTCAGTATTTATTCTTGATCATTTGACATCGGATTTATTGTTAGGAAGATACAGGTCTCAAATATGGCTCATCATCCATGTTAAGTGTACGGCAGTCTAACAGCCGAGGAACTAGCCGACGCTTTCAGAAGTAATCCACAAATTCTGTTGGATGAGGTTTCTGCTTAGATTTTAATCGGCAAGCAAACATATCGCTACTTTTCGTATATTGTGAAAACTCTGTAGTCCAAATATTTTAGGAAATCTTATGAAATATTTCAAAATATGTACATTTTTTTTTTTTTTTCATGCTGCTTTTTTTCATTGCTTTTAGCAAATATTTTTGGAACTTGTACCATTTATGTACGACCACATTTTAAAGTTAAATACCTCTCGAAATTTCTTGAAATCTATTGAAAGTTTTTAACTTATACTTCAAAATCTCTTGGAGGTAATTTTTGTCATTCTTTTGAAGTGATAACAAATTTGAAAAAGTTTTAATTCCAATTTTGTAAAATTGCCAACTTGGCAGTGCAATTCATTAGAAATTAAGCGAATTCTCTTAATTTGTTTTATATCGACTGAAATTTACCCGAATTATCATGGATTGCCTGAAATTTACTTGAATCTATATGAAGCTTGCTTTATTTCTTTTATTTTAGGAATTGAAATGATATTATCAGTCATGTCTTGATGAACAAAAGCCATTATTTTTTATGAAAAAAGTTTAAAACTCACGAAAAATAATTATTTTAGTAATAGTGTTTGCAATTGAAATTTTTCTTAGTGTCGCTTCTTACCGATTTTTTTGAAAATCTTTATATTTTAATCAACCATGGCTTATTTTTTCAGGAAAAACATTTGCTACAATTCTACTATTTGAAGTTTTGAAGATACGTGAATAATCTTCAAATAAAGTTATTTAAAAATATATAATTCATTGGAAAAAAATTATTTTAACGATTTCAGCCATAGGAAAATTTACTTTCATAATTGGAAACAGAAGAGTTGTAGAAAATGCCTTGAGCCCTTTTTGAAATAAGTGAATTTCAAATTTAAAAAGTTTTTTTGTTCACATGTTAAATTATTGGTTAAGAAGTGCTATTCTAAATTAAAAATTGAATGAAAATGTATTATAAAAGAATTATAGATAAAATGAAAACTGCAATTTATGGAGGTTTTTGTATAGTGGAAAATGGTTTATTGTCATTAAGGTTATTTTGCACTCGACTTTTCTATATAGTTTATTACTTTTAGATAATTTTCAAAAGTTTTTAATGATTGAAGAAAAATAAGTAATGAGCCCTTTTTGAAATCAGTAAAATTCTACTCTTTGTTTTACATATTTTAAATTGGAGCTATGCGATGTCACCCACAAAACAGCTTTTAAACATGAAAATATAATAACATGCATACGAATTATCACACCTATTGCAGAATAGTAAACAAAAAAAGTCGTAACACGTTACATGTCAAAGTAGAGAAAAGTGGTTTTGGTGGACCTATAAAGTAATAAAGAAAAACAACACCTTGTTTTATGTGGTCGAAATTCAACATCTCAGCCATAATTGAGAATGAGTACATCTGGTATGGAAACTACAACAAAAACAAACCTTTTTGGGAAGGATAACCGTATTTCACAATATTGAGCGTCAGGTATAGGACAGACGTAAAGTTGGACCGGAAAGACATGTGTAGAGCAGAAATTATTCCTCGTGAAAATAATTTGGTGGCCCTGAAAAGGGCCGATTGAACATAGGTATCAGACAATTCTAAGCACGTTCTCCACGAATACGGCGAGCCAATTGGATATCTTTGGGCATGATGGTGACGCGCTTAGCGTGGATAGCGCACAAGTTCGTATCTTCAAAGAGACCGACCAAGTAGGCCTCGCTAGCTTCTTGAAGAGCCATGACGGCAGAGCTCTGGAAACGCAAGTCAGTCTTGAAATCCTGAGCGATTTCACGAACAAGACGTTGGAAGGGCAACTTGCGGATCAAAAGCTCAGTGCTCTTCTGGTAGCGACGAATTTCACGAAGAGCAACAGTTCCAGGCCTGTATCTGTGGGGCTTCTTCACTCCGCCAGTGGCAGGTGCACTCTTGCGAGCAGCTTTGGTGGCTAGCTGCTTCCTCGGTGCCTTTCCACCGGTGGATTTACGAGCGGTTTGCTTGGTACGAGCCATTCTTGCACAACGAAGCTTTGGAAACGAGTCCTCAAACAATGATGAAAAATTTCTATGAGCGCTGTTATATAGCCGCGTCACTAAAAAGCTGATAGGTCGCACAGTTTTTAGAAGGGAGGAACATCTGCTGATTGGTTGATGCTCACCAAGAGCAATGATACGTTGGTTAATTCGTTAGTGTCCAGAGGGAGGGGAGAAAGTGCACCTGTCGTTTAGTGGGGGAATCCGTTCTCATGGCTATATAATCGACCCCATAGAATTTTCTACCATTCTATTACGATTACGATTCCGGATTCCGAATATCGATTCCACATTTTGTTACCTTTTCGAGCAGACTTTATTCGGCACTTTATTCGGCACTCTTGTTTTTCTCTCCGGGCGTCCTCATAGTGACGAAGTGCATTCACATTCGACGCGAGATGTATCAACGGGCGTCCTCGTAGTGACGAAGTGTTCTCGCTGGACGCAATGTCGGGCGTCCTCGTAGTGACGAATTTCATCACGTGATCAGTTCTCATTCATTAAATAAAAGCGTATGGTGAAAAAGCTTGCGCAAAATAAAATCAGATGGCTGGAAACCTATGTACACGAAGCCAGACTCAAACAAAAATCGATTAAAACACGGGAGGCCTCACGTGTTGAATCCACAAATAGAAGACAGCTGTACAAGATGACAAGGAGAAAGAAGAAAAATCATAACGAGTCAGATACGGATGCGCAAAACGCAATGGATACATCGGAAATAGAGGAGGAACCACAAGGAAAAACAGCTACCACTTCAACAACTACCAATCCGAAAACAGAAAAGGCACACGGAAAAAATTTATCCGTAAAAAAGTCACGAACTAGTAGCTAGG
>CAKNYM010052749.1:0-61538 GCA_932195095.1 Andricus curvator | reverse complement strand
GTATCCTTGCAATGAAATTATGAATAAAGATGGTTTATAAAAGTAAAAGTAAAAAGTTTCTACCATTCTGAGTTGCTTTCTTTGTCCGAGTTCGTCGTACATCTTTAACTTGCTGAAAAATGACTGGTCATGGTAAAGGAGGAAAAGGTTTGGGAAAGGGAGGAGCAAAACGTCATCGTAAAGTTTTGCGTGATAACATCCAGGGAATCACAAAACCTGCCATCCGTCGTCTGGCTCGTCGTGGTGGAGTCAAGCGTATCTCTGGCTTGATCTACGAGGAAACCCGAGGTGTCCTGAAGGTGTTCCTTGAAAATGTCATCCGTGATGCCGTCACCTACACTGAGCACGCCAAGAGGAAGACTGTCACCGCTATGGACGTTGTGTATGCCTTGAAACGTCAAGGTCGTACTCTCTACGGCTTTGGAGGTTAAATTGGGAGTAGGTCTGTTCTTGATTGCAATCAATCGGCCCTTTTAAGGGCCACCAAACGCTTTTAACGCAGGCATGATTTCTTTTATTTCAATGTGAATCGTTCTGTTTACTTCCTTCGTACGAATCATTTAAAGGGCTGTGGGTATGGATGATTCATAGATCAGAAGGTGCTTTCCTTATTTTTCAGATTAAGCAATTTAATTTAGACTTCAGTCGGTAAATTTTGATTTGTTGATTAAATTTTTTTTTTGACATGGGATGACAATTAAGAGGAAGGTTTTGAAAAACACCAATAATTTGGAATAAGGTTTTTAGTTTTTAACTTATAGTCCTCGTTGGCGTTTAGCTTTGCACAATAAAAAAAACTGTGACGATGGTCCCACACGACAGAAGTGAAACTTTGATGGATTAACTTTTGAGCATTATATCCAGACCCTGCTCGGCCATGCGTGCGGTCGCTCGTTTTTTTTCAATTCACTCGTCCCGACATAGACTAAAGTTCTTGAAAATTGATACATATTCTTTAAACATTGTAAATCTTCTTTGAAATCCAATGATTTTTCAACAAAATAACCGATTTTCTGTGAAAAACGTTAATATAACCTGAAACTGGTCAAAAATTGCATATCCTATTCGAACTGTAGTCGTTTTTATTTTAAAATACCAGTTTTTGGCGTAAAACGTTAAGAGGGCTGGGGATATGAGCTTCTATAAGATCATCGCCGACCACTGCTTTCTTCGAAAATATAGTGCAAAATATGACTTGTGTGGTATGTCTGGACCTAGAAAAGAATGAGCTACGTCGAGAAATCGTCAAATTTTTATGAACATTTATTATATTAAACATATGCTTGGTCAAAGTTAACCTACTTTCTACAAATGTATGTATCTATCCACCAAATTTCTCTTAAATAAATAGGAAAAAACAGGTGCTAACGAAGTGTCTGCATGGAGTAAATTCTTGAGGCACGCCCACGCTATTGTACTCACTACATGCATACCCTTTACTTCACCCTGGCAAGTTCTTGGGCCTAAGATCACAATGCCTACGGCCTGGGCGATTCCCAATTCGCACCGCTGACCTGGGTAGTATACCCCCAGCATTGCGTCCAGCGCGCTACCCTCAATTGCTGGTTCTCACCTGGGATTATATCTTAGAAGGCTAGCGTACCTGAGATATTAAAACTGGACATTGTAAATAGAATTGTAAACTTTATTACCGGGATTCCCGATAATAAATTAAGCTGTTGTCCCTTTAATTTCGGTTCCAGTTTAGAAATAATTTCCAATGGAGTTTATGGTCATCGCCCGACTCGCATTCGTTTACCTGCTAAATATACCCCCACCACTGCGCTATGCGAGTTACCCCTCACTTGCTTTTGCCAAGCATATCTGGCGTCGGATTAAAGGCGGACATACCTGAGATCTTGAAAATAGTATCCACTGTACTTATACTCCCTTTGTATGCAATACTCATTCATAGATTGCCTGTATTATATATTACTCTAATTTGGAAGGCTTAGAATTTAAATGTATTCAGTTTTGAAGACTTTCAATCTGGATATTGAAAACTTCGCAAATTTTACCATTTTTATCGTTTCAAAAGTGAGATCTGACTGCAATTTTTAATATATCAATTTGCAATAATTCGTCTAGGTCACAGAATTTGAAATTTATAACATTTACACGTTAGTATCTCACATATTATTCATTTTTTTAACGTTTTAAATTTAAAATTCATTAACCTTTATGACTTTGAATTTTAGAATATTGTACAGTTAGGCTGATTCAATGTACATATTAATGTAATAATTACATTTAATCACACAATAATTGAAAAGTTAAGAATAACCATTGTTCTAAATAGTGTTTGTAGCAATACATTTTAATTTGACGTATTTTCAAGGTTCGACTTCCCTTAATTTTCTGAATTGATGCTAATCTTACTAAAAGTAATATACCTTTGATGATATTTGGTGAAATATAAGAATTTAAATGTTTATAAACAGTTTAGATAAACAAGTTAAAATTTTTGGGCATTTAAACGTAGAAAAAAATCGGTTTCTAAATCAAAATAGCTTGAGAATGAATAATAACACTGCATGCTAAGATTCACTCAGTGAAAATTCCTGGAATATTTTATAATTACTACTTAACTATGATCAATTGTTTCTGAAAATATTTATTAATACATTTTTATTGATGTTTGTGACTAACTTAGACTTTCAAGTTAATCTCAAGCTATTTGAATGGAAGGCAAAAATTCGTTGTACTTGAACTTCCAAAATATTTG
Organism: Andricus curvator; assembly: GCA_932195095.1. Lineage (NCBI taxonomy): Eukaryota > Metazoa > Arthropoda > Insecta > Hymenoptera > Cynipidae > Andricus > Andricus curvator. Next base: position 58,813 of record CAKNYM010052749.1, on the reverse strand, counting down.
GAAATTGTTCATCCAATTTGTTTATGAAAATATAAATTGTTATATTTTACTAAATATTATCAAACATATATTATTTATAGAAATATTTTCAGCATTTTGTTGGATATTCGTCTTTGGTTGAAAATTAGTTTTGTTAAAAATTCATCTTTTTTTGGTTTGAATTTTTTTCATTAATTGAAAATTAAATACTGTTTGTTATTAATCAATAAAGTAGTTCAACTTTCAAAAAAGCAGTTGAATTTTCAACGGAACAAGTTGAGTTCTCAACGAAAAATGTAATAGTTGATATTTTAAGCAAGAACAGATCGAATAAAAAAGGACTAATTTTATAATAAAACAGTAAAATCCTCAATCAAAGCAAATGAATTTTCAACCAAAACAGATGAATTTTGAACCAAACAGTTATTTGCATTTTTAATCAAAAGATAAGCTTACCATACAATAGTTGAATTTTCAACCAAATAGTTACATTTTCAACCAAAAAGATGAATTCTTACCAAAGACATTAATTTTTAAACCAAATACTTGAATTTTCTATTTAAAAAAATGAATTTTCAAAAATATATATAAATTTTCAACCATACAGTTATATTTTCTACCAATTTGTTGAATTTTTGAGCCAAAGATACAATTTTTCTACAAAACATTGATTTTTGAACAAAAAATTTCATTTTCTACGGAAACAGAATAATTTTTAACCAGACAGTTGCAGTTTTAAGCAAAAAAGATGAAATTTATACAGAAATAAATGCATTTTTAAACGAGAAAAGCAAAAGTCCACGATTGTCCACGAGAGACAATTTTTTTTTAATTTGCATGCACATCTCCCCCAAACTTGTTGAAATCCACAAAAAATGAATGCGTTTAAAAAAAATGATATTCAGAAATTCCGCAAGCCCCATGAAGATTAACACGTATTTCCCATAAAAAAAGACATTTTTGTAAATTGTATTCAGAATTGTCCATATTATATATATCGAGTTGATCCTGGAAATTTCTCTTCAAAATCAGCAATAGAATACGAATGAGAAATTTATTTTCGAATTCCACCCCTATAAGTCTATTTTATAGGGGTTTCAATAAACCTCATAAGTGAAAACTTGGGTATTGCAAGTTTTTGGCGCTAACTTTTAGTTTTTTGAGGTTTCTTTTAGTAAACATTTTTTCTAGTGCATACAATATTACTTTATAGTGATAATTAGATTTTCAAATATAATATTAAAACAATTTATTATATTTCATATCCATTTTCTCTTAGAATAAAGTTAGAAATTCACGGTTTTATCTGATTTTTTCAACTAATTTTCAACTTTTCAGTTAGACCGAGGCAATAATCAACTGAATTTAACAAAACACACTTGTTGGAACTATTTATTATTTACAATAATATTCTTTTAGAATAATGCTAGAAAGTTGCAGTTTTTCTAATATTTTCCACTTTTGGTCCACTTTCAACTTCTAGTGAGGTAATAATTAATTCAATGTAACAAACATAATTGTTCAAAGAATTCATTATTTTTAATAATATTCTCTTTAAATAATGCTAGAAAGTTACGTTTTTTTTTAAATTTTAACTTTTTGTTCACTTTTTACTTAGTGAGATTAATGCAAGTTGCAAACACATTTGTTCAAAAATTCCTTTTGGTTTATAACTATCTTCTCTTAGAGTAATGCTAGAAAGTTGCGGGTTTTTGTGGAATTTTCATCTTTTCTTTGACTTTTTAGTTTTCGGTAACTACTTCAACAAAAAAATTCACATTCATATATTTTATTACATATAGAAAATTTGAGGAATATTTCAAATACCTGTTTTATTTCAGAAAAAAATATTCACAAAAAGAAAGATTGTTTGAAAAATTATTTTCTCTATTGTTTATTTATTATTTGTACGTAACTAAAAAGCCAAAGCAAAGTTGAAAGTTAATTTGCCTTAGTCTTCAATAAAATGTATAAATGTTATGGGTCATTCGATTCGTCTTGAATCCACACAACTTTTCTATTCTCGCATCAACTTTAAATTATGAGAATGAGAAAATTTTTACTATAAAAAACGATTTTAAAAATATATAAATTACCATAACTTCCCTACTCTTTAATAAAATTTATTAATATTATAGATCAAACGATTCGTCTCGAACCAAGGAATCTTTTATATTCTTGCATCAACTTTGAATTATCCTAATGAAAAAAGTTTTACTGTAAAAACCGATTTTTAAAATATTATTAAGTGAAAAAAAAATGCAACAAATATTTGTAGAAATCTTTCAGGCAGTTTCAAGATATTAGTGAGGAAAATAAGCCCTCCAAATTTCATCAATTTATCTGCAACAGTTTTCTAGTTATCGTATTCACAAAAAAGCGTGACATCCACGCACACATACACACACACACATCCGCACACACACACACAGCCGGACAATTGCTTAGAACACTGTATTATACATTTTTAAATTGAGGAAGGTTTAATTAAATGAATTTGAAAATTTTTGAAAATGTTACCATTACAAAGCTTCCTCTATGAGGAAGCAAAAAATTGAACAAAAGAGATGAATTTTCAAATAAAAATATAAATCTCCAACGAAAAATTGTTTCTTAACAAAGTGTTTCTACCAAAATTTTCAAACAAAATATTCGAATCCTCAAGCAAAAAAGAGTGTCTGGTAAGAGATAAGTTTTTCCAAAAATAGTTGAATTTTTATTTTTTTTAAATTTCAGCTTCACTTTTCAACAACAAAATATGACTTTTAAATAAAAAGTACATTTTCTATCAAGATACTGGAATTTTCAACCTAAGAACACGATTTTTCAAAAAAACAGTTGAATTTTCAACAAAATATAGTTGAATTTTTTAACCAAACAGTATCAATGTTTAAAAAAATTGCTCTCGTGTTGAATTTTCCATCAAACAGTTGCATTTTGTAATTTCCACTAAAATAGATGAATTTTAAAATTAAAAAGATAAGTTTTCAAAAAAATAGTTGAATTTCTACCAAAAAAATTTCAGTTTGGCTATTTAACAACTAAATATGAGTTTTAAATAAAAAAGTACATTGCACATTTTCTATCGAGAAACTTAAATTTTCAACCTAAGAAGACGAGTTTTCAACAAAACAGTTGAATTTTCAAGATTTATTATAATAGTTCTTTATTTAATTTCATTTTACGTGTCTTTAAAACTAAAAATCTTCAAATTTTAGAGTAATAAACTCCATTGGAAATTATTTCTAAACTGGAACCGAAAGTAAAGGGACAACAGCTTAATTTTATTGTCGGGAATCCCGGTAATAAAGTTTACAATTCTATTTACAATGTCCAGTTTAAATATCTCAGGTACGTCAGTCTTCTAAAATATAATCCCAGGCGAGAACAAGCAGGCGAGGGGTAACGCGCTTAACGCACTGGTGGGGGTATACTTAGCAGGTAAACGAATGCGAGTCGGGAATCGGCCGGAGTTTATTACTCTAAAATTTGAAACTTTTTAGCTTCGAAGACGCGTAAAATGAAATGAAATTAAAAAATATTATGATAAATCTTGAATAAACAATGAAACTGTATGGTTGAAAATTCAACTATTTTGTTAAAAACTCGTCTTTTTAGGTTGAAAATTCAAATTTCTTGATAGAAAATGTGCAATGTACTTCTCATTTAAAACTCTTATTTAGATGTTAAAAAGTCAAACTGATTTTTCTTTTTATAGAAATTCAACTATTTTTTTGACAATTTGTTTAAGTTAAAAATTCATATATTTTAATAGAAATTGCATCTTTCTTGGATAAAATGGCAACTGTTTGATTGAAAATTCAACAATTTTGTTAAAAATTGATACTTTTGTTTGAAAAAATCAACTATTTTCTTGAAAATTCAACTTTTTTGTTGCAAATCCGACTATTTTTTGGAAAACTTATCTTTTTAATTCATAAATTCATCTATTTTAGTGGAAATTGCATCTTTCTTTGATAAAAGTGAAACTATTTGGTTGAAAAGTACTCTTTTTTGCTTGAAGATTCGACTATTTTTGTTGAAAATTTTGGTAGAACCACTTTGTTAAGAAACAATTTTTGGTTGGAGATTTTTATTTGAAAATTAATCTCTTTGGTTGAATGTTTAAACTATATTGTTGAAAACTGACCAATTTAATTAAAACTTCATATGCGCGGGTTACAAATTCATAACTTTTCGTTAAAAATGCAACTATTTGGTGAAGAATAAACTTTTTTGTTGAAAAATCATATTTTCGGGTTGAAAATTCAAGTGCTTTGTAGATAATTTGTCTCTTTGGCTGAAAAATTCAACAATTTTGTTAACAATTGATGTATTTTTTAAAAAATTTATCTTTTTTTGTAGAAGGTCAATTTTCTTGGTGGAAAATTAATATTTTTTCTTGAACATTGACCTTTTTTTTGGTTGAAAGTTGATATCCAAAATTATGATAAATTAAAAATTTAAAGCTTTTTTGGGTTTCAATCGTGTGCGAAACTATGAATATTGCCGACGTTTCGTGAACATTGCAGTTCACTTCTTCAGGTCCTGAATAGTTAAAAATTAAGCAATTCCAAACTTTTTGTCTGAAAATGTAAGAATTCTTAAATTAGAATCTTAAAACTAATCGTTAAAAATAACTGATTTTTAGATTATGCATCACGTTAAAAAGTTGGATTTAAGCAATAATGAATTGTTCTTGAATCACAATATTCTATAGAAGCTGGTGTCCATGTCAAGTGATCACAAGAATATTCGTGCTTGAATGGAATTTGCGTGTAACTCGGTGTACTTATGAATTACTTCATGAATCATAAATTTCGAATAATGAATTAGTTTCTTCTAAAGTCACAAGCTTGTCGATAGTTAAAGCCTTAATTTCATTTTTTTGCTTTAGATTAAGTTCTAAGCGCTTTGATTTTCCGGGAGGAAAAGTCCCTAAGGGGCTGAGGCGCATTTTAGAATAGCTAAATAAATTGCAGCAGTTGATTCAATTTTTTACATATCATTGATTAATCAATTTTAATAAAGCAACTGGTTTTTAAGCACTTTTTTCTGTTAAGACATGTAATTTTAAATTGAAATTAATAAAATAAATTATATTGAATCAATTATTCAAGTAACATTATTAAATCTTTTACAATTAAAATAATATGCAACTTTCGTCTTCCAATATCGGAATTTATAGAATTTCAAAAGTTATGAGTTATTTATGATTTTATGGTGTGTTCGTGCCTTTGCCCAGTTCTGCCACTCCCTTTAGGGTCGATTTGTATTTCGAATTTCCAATAGAATAGGTTCTATTTAGCCGTTTATTACACTCGCCATAAACGCTTCACCTGTATAGCCTACGGGTGAACCTATAGTTAAATTATCAGTTTTTACCCATTTTTCAAACCCCTTTGTGTAATATAAAGCTTTGACCAGTTCAGTTATTTTCCAAATTTATTCTGAAAGGTTTAAAGTATACTCTGCAAAAATTCCACTTCAGACAAACTTCACCAAAGCGTGCAAAGCGCTCACCAAAGTCTGTAAATATTGAAATTTTGGTAGATATATTTTCAAAGAAGTCGTCGCCATTGTTTCAATTTTAAAGTTTAAAAAAATTGCCGACAGATTTTGCAAGAGAACGGTAAACACCACCAGACCATAATCCAAAAAGATATTTATAACATCAAAATTAGGTCAAAAACTATATAGCTTAAATAGATGTCAAAATTCAAATATTCGTAACATCGTGGGGTTTATTTGTTCTCAAAGCGAAAGAATAAGTGTCGCCTAACTTTCTTTAAAAAAGAACATATTTCGCCGCCAAAAGACTTTGCCACAGTAAAACCTGTCTGATTTGGAATGGATTCGGTGTTCTTTTTAAACATTGTTTACGTTATTTCATTCCATATTGTAAAGTCTTTATAAATGATTTTTGCAATGATGCCACCCGGGTTCAGAGCCAGAATAAAAAACTCATGGCGAACTCTCCCTGATCTTGTATTCTCTAAATCCATCCGTATTCTCGTCAACTGACTTGTTCTGCTTGACTGATCTCGACTCAGATTCAAGATCGCGCACTCTTTTTTCTGAAATAAAACAGGAATTTGAAATATTCCTCTGTGAATAGCCTCTTGAAATAAACTAAATAAAACAAAACAGCATGAAATTTGAACAAGAAATGGTTCCTCCGTCAAAAAATGTGTTGGCCCTGAAAAGGGCCGATTGTATAGTTCAGCAAAATGTTCCCGAAATTTACTTAAAGCTGGTGTACTTTGTGACAGCCTTTGTCCCCTCAGATACGGCGTGTTTGGCGAGCTCACCAGGAAGAATAAGCTTGACAGCAGTTTGGATTTCCCGAGAAGTGATGGTGGATCTCTTGTTGTAATGAGCCAGACGGGAAGATTCAGCGGCAATACGTTCAAAGAGGTCGTTAACGAAGCTGTTCATGATGCTCATTGCTTTGCTGGAGACTCCAGTATCAGGATGGACCTGTTTCAAGACTTTGTAGATGTAGATAGCGTAACTTTCCTTCCTCTTGCGTTTCTTCTTCTTGTCGGTCTTAGCAACATTCTTCTGGGCTTTGCCAGCTTTCTTTACAGCCTTACCACTAGCTTTAGGGGCCATTGCAACTTTCAGAGAGACTGATGTCTGTACTGAACAAAAATTCAAAGCGAATTGTTAGTGCGTTCAGTTCAGTTCAAAATTCTTTATTGTTCATATTTAAATTACATTAAATCTTGTTACACAGTTTTTGGTTCCTATCTTGCGCGACTTTACCCTAAATTCATTGATATGTTTTGGTTGTATTTGTTATTGACTTGTGAGTTTTGACAGTTAAGATTCTTGTTTTTAGGAAAAATATATAAAAAACCTATTTAGTTTTGTGGACTTAAATTATATTACTCCTTGAACTAACTTATCCTAGACTATATACAGAAGAATACTTTAGCTAAGTGTATTGAGCTGCGAGAAGTGTGATATTTCGAAGACTTTAGTTTTAATTTTGCAACAAATGCTGTGGTAATTTATATTTAATCCTGAAAGGTACATCCACATAACATAGCTTGGACGTATCTTTCAGTATTTCAAGAGAAGAGAGGTGTTTTTCATAGAAGTCTTTAGTTAGTTTGTAAATTTGATGCTTGATTGTGGTGAATGTGAGTTTTGAGTGAAGCTCAGAGATTTTAGTCTCTCTTTTGGCATTAATAGCCATTCTTAGGCATTTATTTTGTATTTTTTGAAGATGTTCAATATTTGTTTTGTAAGTGTTACCCCATATGGGAGCCGCATATAGCATGATTGGTCTTATGATCATTTTGTATACCACCAGCTTGTTATAGGTACTCATTTTACTTTTGCTACATAATAAAGAGTATAACGATCCTATTACTGCAGCTGCCTTATTCCGCGCTATTCTAGTGTGTTTACTAAAGCTAAGTTTTGAGTCAAGTATTACGCCTAGATATTTAGCATATTTTTTAGGTACAATAGTTTCATTATAAAATTTAAGATCTGGAAAAATTTTATCTCCATCATTATGGGAGAATATCACAAATTCCGTTTTATCTGTATTTATCTTAAGTTTCCATTTTACAAAGTATTCCTCTAGCTTTTGCACATACTTTTGTATTTTTCTTATTGCAACTTTTTTGCGCCGGGAAGCAGTATATACAGCTGTATCGTCAGCAAATAGGGTTATCTTAACACTATCAGACGTGGGTATATCATTAATATAATATAAAAATAATACTGGCCCTAATACTGATCCTTGTGGTACGCCTGCTACTATAGATTTATCAGTCGAGAGCTTATCAATAATTTGTAACACAAAGGACCTATCACAAGGATAATTGCTTATTATTTTGATCAAGTATTGCGGTAGGTTATAGTCTTTTAGTTTAACAATGAGGCCTTTATGCCAGACGGTGTCGAAGGCTTTCTCCATATCAAGAAAGAGAGCAGTTGTGCTATGCTTAATATTAAAGTTAGTGCTAATAAAATCAGTCAGTCGAGCCAGCTGCTGTACCGTCCAGTGCCCCGATCTAAAGCCAAATTGCTCGGGGATAAGTTGTTTGTTGACATTTTCATGATCATGGATCCTATTTAAGATTATAGACTCAAAAATCTTGCTCATTGTTGCAAGGAGACTGATAGGTCTGTAGTTTTGAGGAGAGGTTTTATCTTTTCCCGGTTTATATATGGGTAAAATTTTTGCATTTTTCCAATCAGCTGGGAAGTAACCTTGTTTTAAGCATGCATTAAATATATTTTTTATTTGAACTATGGCTTTTTTCGGGAGATACTTCAGTATAATATTTTGTATGCCATCCAAACCAGGAGCTTTTTTGGCTTTTGTTTTAAATATAGCTTTTTTAATTTCTTTTGGGGTAGCTAGTCTAATTTCTTCTGCGTTTATTTGAGTTTGTACAATATCATTATACTGTTCCTCAATTTTATTATTATTTTCAGATTCTCCAAAATTGGAAGTTAGTTGGTGGACTTTTTCAAAGTTGTTGGCAATTGCTTCTGCTTTTTCTTTATCATTAAATAAGATTTCATCTGAGGTTTTAAGTGGAGGAATATGTTGCTTATTTAGCCCTTTTAGTGATTTTGCCACTTTCCAGAGAGAATTGTCAGTAGTGTTAAGTGTAGAAAGTTTATTACCGCAATTTTTATTTTTAGTTTCTTGTATTTTTTCTTTGATTTCCCTGTTTGCTTGGTTAACAATAGGTTTTAGAAAGGGATTTCTTGTTTTTTGGATAATTCTTCTTAGTGCATTTCTGTGGTATATTTGGTTGGATACGTTTTCAGGGAGAGAGTTTCTAAATGTGTGAAGTGTCTGGGTAGGAATTGTGTCATCTATGATTTTATTTATCAACTTAGTTAGTTCATCTACACTTTTATCTATTGCTTCAGGGGTATTAAGGGTGGAGTTTATTATAATATGGGTATTAATAAGGGCTTTAAATTTCTCCCAGTCGGCTTTTTTATAATTTAAAAATCTGGGAAGGCAGGGAAGCTCTATGCTTATGAGGTCATCGTTGAGGAGAATTAAGACAGGTTTGTGGTCTGAAGTTAGTTCATCTAGGACATCAATTCTTTGGAGGTTTGTTATATTTTTAATGATTGTTAAATCTACTATGCTAGGTCAGGCTTTAGTATTATATGGGTGCAAAGTGAAATTATCTGGGAACTCTAAAGAATAAGGTTGTTCATTAATGAAGTTGTAAATGATGCCACCATTTTTATTGTTACTATAACAGTTCCAGGAAATATGCTTGGCATTAAAGTCACCAGCTACTATGACTTTACTGCTTAGACTAAAGATATGATTGAGTTCTTTTGTACAAATGGTAGTGTTAGGTGGGGCATATATTGCTGCTATATTTATTTTATTTTCCAACTGGATGGCATGCGCTTCAAAGGATTTAATACTATCTAGTTTGTACTCAATGCAATGAATGGGGTTTTTAACGTATAAGGCTACTCCCCCTGCTGGTCTTTTGCTGAGCCTATCTTTTCTAAAACATTTATATCCCGGCAACCTGGCTTTAGATTTATTGTTAAACCATGTTTCCCCAACTATGAATATGTCAACATCATAGTTTTGAAGAAACATGGGTATTTCATGTTTTTTACTTTCAAAACCACTGGCATTCCAGTGTACTATTTTAAGATTCTTTATATTTGAGGAGCTATCCATCAAGTTCAGCAGCAAGTTCACTGATCGCTTGTAACCTTTGGAAATTATTTGTACATTCAATTAGTTTTTCTTTTAGCCTAAGCGCTAGTTTAAAGAGCTTACCTACATCACAGAGTTGGTTTATTTTCTGGAAGACTGTCAGGACATCTTGTATATTAGGAGATTCATTACCTCTACTTGTAGTCGCTGTTTGTTCTCTATTTCTTGAAAAGAGTCTTTTATCGCCCCATGCTGGTGCAAGTTGTTCAGTACCTGTGGCTGGATATGATGATACTTCCAGTTGATTCTGCGGTCTTCTTCCTCTCGGTAGTGGTGGAAAGTTTTGTGCTGGATTCTCATTAGCGTAAGTCCTTGTATTCTGGAGATGAGGTTTCCTTTTAAGTTTTAGTTGCTCCACTTTTGTTAAGTGTTTCTTATAAGCATCATAACCACTGTAGTTCGCGGGATGTTCTCCTTTACAGTTCACACAAGCTGGTTTTTTCTCAGGTGGTTTTGGGCAATTTTCCGTAAGATGATTCTCAAGGCACTTAACACACCGAGGTGTTTCGTAGCAATTTTCAGTTCCGTGTCCGAATTTCTGACATCTCCTGCACTGCGTAACCTTTCTCGTGTTGCGGTATTTTTCCCATCTGACTCTCATAAAACAAATAGCTCTGATTTTAAAGGCATCCTGGACTTTTGCCTCTTTATTCAAAACTACCATATAAACAGGGTTGTCATACGTAGAATTTTCATTCTGCTTCTGCACTTTAGTCTTGAGTCTAAATACGTTTGTTACTTGTAGACCTTGACGCTCCAGATCCTCCTTAATGTCCGTTTCTGCTAAAAATCCTAGTCCGTGAATAACAAGTTTCTGAGGTTTATCTTGCTTTGCTGAATATGTGTAGAAAGGTATCTCCCTTTCTCGGAACAACTTTTTGATACTCTCATAGTCATTATGTAGATCAGTGTAAATAGTTATCTTGGTGGAGTTAAAATTCTTCTTGACTTCGGGATCTCCGACAGTAACTTCGTGTATGAAGTTGATGAGTAGGGCGTAGTCATCGATATACCTTTCCAATATTATGGGAGGCATTTTTTGTTTTTTGATTTTACTGTGGTCTTCTTCCTGACGTTTTTCGGCAACGTTGGTACTTCCATCTTGTTTGTCCTTAGTTTGGTTGATCTGAGGTAATCCTTCCTCATCCATCGCGTCCTCATTTTGAAGGACCAGGAACCTGTTGCTGGTCTTAAATGGCACTACATTTGCATTTTCTGTTCTGTCATAAGGTTTAAACTTATCGTTACTGTTCTCGTCCCAAGACCTCACTTTAAGACTATTTTTACCCTTCATTGCATCACAGTAAATAATCACAGGGCAGCGAGCCACACACCTTCTGCCCCATCACTTAGTTTATTAAAAAAAAGTTCAATCACTGCACTTAATTTAATTTAAAATGTTCAATCACTAGAAAGTTCACTTGTAGTTAATATAGCACCGTCACTACGAGGACGCCCGTTTATGCCCGATATATTGTAAAGCACCAACAAGTTAATAAAATCTCTCATGAGAATCAATCCGAATCCGAATCAATGATCATCGAATCAATGATCGGAATCTATCTCTAATCATTACAAACTCTCAATCTCTGTTAGTGCGACCCTAAAATCGCGTATGTAAAAGCCACACGGTGGGACAGGCGCTTCAATCGGCGCAGACTGGAGTGGGGACGAAAGCAGATTGGTGGATCCGGTGGGCAAGACGTAATAATCGTCTGTTTCTCCCCACTCCGCTCGGCTCTGCTTTGGTGCGCAGTAGCCTCGTCAGAATCCGTAAAAAGCGATTTTTCAGAATTTTTGATCATTGCTTCGACCGAGTTTGTCGTGAGCTCTTCTTTTGTTTAAAAATCATTTTAAAATGTCCGGTCGTGGAAAAGGTGGTAAAGTCAAGGGAAAGTCAAAGACCCGCTCTAGCAGAGCTGGACTTCAGTTCCCCGTTGGTAGAATCCATCGAAGTTCTGGAATTGGCTGGAAATGCCGCTCGTGACAACAAGAAGACGAGAATCATCCCTCGCCACTTGCAGTTGGTCATCAGAAATGACGAGGAATTGAACAAACTTCTCTCTGGTGTAACAATCGCTCAAGGTGGAGTGTTGCCCAACATCCAGGCTGTTCTCTTGCCCAAGAAGACCGACAAGAAAGCATAAGTTGATCAAATACACAATCGGCCCTTTTAAGGGCCACCAAATTTTTAAACGGAGGAATGAGTTTTTGGCTTTTTGAGCATATAATTCCTATATACATGGCTTGTTTCAATCTTGCCAACCTGGACAATTATTTTCTTACCAAATGTACAAAATCTGCTTTAAACCTGTGGTCGGCAAACTACTGCCGTGGCGGTTAAAGTTATTGTACTTCACAAGTACAATTTTAGATATATGTAATCGCACAGGCGTCACAGATTTCGAATTCAAGGCTTAAATCGCTATTGTAAGAATTTACAACATAATTCATTTGTCACTTTTTATTCCCATTGAGTATCCCGTCTAACGATGAACAATGGCAAATTTCTTGGGTCAACCCTGCCCTTACTTGAAAATTGAGCAAAAAGTTGGCCGACCACGGCTTTAAAGTTTAAACCTCAGAATAAATCTGGTTCGCCAGTAGGTTGACAGGTGACGCCTTTATGGCGACTGCAATAAACCTCGCCGAGTCAAACTTTGTTGGTGCCTCGAAATACAAACTGGCCCTAACCGCCTAACCTAACGTAGTGGCAGAGCCATAAGACCTTGAGGCTCAAGTACCAAAGTTTTATGGGGCAGGTAGAAAAGCGTAATAATAACATGAACGAAGAGCGAATTAGTGGCCTCGCAGGTGACTGGTGAATCCTTTAAGTGGACTCACAGTTTTATCACTTTAACGTTACTTTGACAAAGAATCTTACGACAGCTGAAAAATGACTAAAGAAAAAAAACTAGGCATATTTTTATTTTGGCTAGGCTATACGTATTTTCAGTCGCCCATGACAATTTAAACTTTTAAAAAGTCGCTTATTTTGGAAAAATAAAGTTTTCGTGCTTAGAATGGTAGTTATTTCAATTAAATTTATATAAATTCAATTAATGACAAATATTTAAATATAAATCAATAAATGATTGTTATTATTAAATTTATTTTATTTCTATAATATATGTTTTATGCATTTTTGCAAAATATTCAATATTATTATTCTTTTTTCAATCTTCTCGGGTGAACCCGGTTTTTCATCATAGCCACGGACGAAGTCAAGTGACTGATGAGATGAGGATGTTATATGTTAATATAATACGATGTCTGAAATCTTCTGCGATGATGTAGCTACAAAATTAGGAACATAGTGTAGTTTGGAGTTAGTATTCTACACGGAGAAAAAGGTCTAGTTGGGCCAACTACTATCTTTCAAAAATCCTGGCCCCTCTACAACTCATTGAATAACTCAATCAAAAAAAAATCGCTTAAAAAAAGGAAAAACAACTTGTCAATCCTCATTTTATTACGAATAAGTACAATATAATTTGATCGCGATGCGTCCGTAACTTTCGATGCAAATTTGCAGTGAAGGTGAAAAAACGTGATTAAAAGCACTTTTTCTAACTTGGTCAAATTTCGACCGTTGTATTTCGTGGAAAAATGCATGAGTTCTTTTGCAAAAAATCCAGTAGTTACCTTGAACTTTTATTTATGAGTCCATTTTCGAAAACTTCGAAAATATTTATAACTTTGATGTCGGCAGTAAATAAAAGCGAAGGATGCTAACTCAGCTTCTAATGAAGCTGGAAGGCTCTATTGAGGCTTAAAATTTTCCAAAAAAATCAACAAATTCAATTATGGGTTTTTAAAAACAGTTCATTACGTCAAGAACACGCTATCGCACATTATGGTTTACCGGTTTTTTTGAGACTGGAGGCACAAAAGAAGTCGATGATACTCTCAGCGGGTTCGAGGGTATCGATGTCCTGCTTGATCCTTCGCCTCATAAAGTGTCTTTTTTTTCTTCAACTTTCGTACATCTGGTAGAATGTGCCGCGTGGGTCAACCGACTTTGACAATAGTGGACGGCAACCTCTTCAACGTATCGATTACAATTGAGGTCGACTACCGTAGAAAAAAAACAGATAACAGGTAGTCCCACAGAGAGTACAAAGCGTGTTTCTTGGTTGGATACTTTCTGTCGAAGTCGAGCAAAAGCAACTTGTACCCAAATTGTACTCTCAAGGCCGGAAATAGTTTGAGGTACTCGTAGATGGTATGCGTATTTACATACGATTCTCTTTCAGTCACGCAAAGTTTCCAATTCACTTCTTGCTCCTCAAAAGAACCCACATTGTTTTTCAAATATTGAAAAGCTGTTGCTGATGCTTGGTTTGGCTCAACAACAGGACCTGAAATAAAAATAAGTAAAAATAAATATTTCATAATACTATTCCGCAATGAATTAAATCTACATTATTTGAAAAAACCTACCAGGTATATCTTCGACATCTTCACCATCATAATTAACTTCTTTGAAGCCACGTAATTTTTTTTAACGTTATGGTACCTGTGCCATAATTTGCCGTCATTAAGAGTTTTGCTGCTGTGGGTTGTTTTCGGTTGTCCGTGTACAAACTACAAAGTATACAGATTCCCTTTCATTTGGGTAGCACTGAACTATCTCTACAGCTGCTTGATATATTACTGCTTTATCAATCCTGTCCATAAAATATATTCGAGGTCGATCACTTCAAAAATTGATATGACAAATATACTCGGGTAAAACTTACAAATTTCTGTTAAAATAATTTGAAACAGGTATTCAACCACAGATCGGACTAGGTGCTTTCGAGCGTCGTGGTCCAAATTCTCTCCCGAACTCAGAGCGAGTCGGCCGTCAAGGTTGGTCGAAAGATATGCTTTCAGACCCTGCAAATAATATTTTATATTCAAAATTATAAAGAGAACGGAAAGATAGCACAAGATAAAATGCATTTTCAACAAAATAGTTGCATTTTCTACAAGAAGAATAATTTTCTACCCAAAAAGACGACTTTCCAACAATTTATATGAATTTTCTACCAAAAGGTTGAAATTTTAACTTATACAATATACAGGATGAGGTTTTAACCAAAAATGGAATAGTTAAATTTTGAGATAAAAAAATTCTTTTTAACAAAAAATAAATAAATTTTCAAGAAAGTTATTAAATTTTAAACAAAAAAAATGCATTTTCAAAGAAGAAGATTAATTTTCTACCAAAAAAGCCGAATTTTGAAGAAAATACATGAATTTTCAACAAAATTATTTTATTTCAAATCCAAAAAGATGAATTATCTACAAGAAAGTGGAATTTTCAACCCAAAAATATGATTTTTCAACAAAGGAGTTTCATTTTCTAGAAAATTGATAATTATTTAATCCAAAAAGATTACTTTTCTACATAGCAGTAGAATTTTTACCAGGAAAGTACATTTAAAAGCAAATAGTTGAATTTGCAACGAAGCATGCATCAGTTGATATTTCAACCAAACAATTGCATTTTTAACATAAATGAATAAATTTTCAACCAAGAAGATTAAATTTCTACCAAGTCAGACGAATTTTTAACAAAATACGTGAACTTTTAACCAAAAAGTTGAGCTTTCGACTTGAAAAGATTAATTTTTTACCAAATGGTTGAACTTTCAAGTGAAAAAAAAACAAATTTTTAACCAAAAATGGAATAGTTTGATGGTGATTTAAAAAAATTCATTTTCAACCAAACATGAAACTAATTTTTATCATAATAGTTAAATTTTCAAGCAAAGAGATGAACCTTCAAGTAAAGAAATGAATTTTTAACAAAGAAGTTGAATTTTTGATAAAAAAGATGACTTTTCAACAATATAGTTGCATTTTCAGCAAAATAATTGAATTGATATGAATGAGATGAAACGAGATAGATTCTGAACCAAAAACATAATAGTAGCCTTTTCAATACAAACCCCCCCCCCCCCTAAAACTGGTGACGTACTTTATAGAAAGTACCGCCAGGCCAAAGTTTCTTTTAGGACTACACCACTGAGAATTATACATTTTACTTACGTGAGGAAACAAAGCTGATTGCAGGATAACTGGTGGAGATCTAGTTGGACATCCACACGGAGAAAAATGGATGGTCAAAGTTAGAGGGTCAACATTTAGAGAGCCAGTCCATTCTTCTAGATGGTCTAAAGAGCGTTTCAGAATTTTTTCGACATAGTCAGAGAGACTCTTATTTCATGGCCAGTCTGAGTGTTGTAATAAGGTCAGACTCACTATCAGGGATAATCGAAGTATCCTTTCGGCATGGTCAATACGATCATCTTGTTTTCACTCATTTCGACCATCCATGGAAGAGCAAATGACCCATCGCGGATGGCCAACCTGATTAGTTACCGTTGGCGTGTTTTTTTTTAAATTAATAAATGTGTAAGTCCAATGTTCACAACAAATAATAAATGCAAAGTGCATAAGAATATTAAGAATTATTGTAAATTCATATTTAAGGTGAAAAATATATTCCTTTCTTTAGAAATTAAAACTATCATTTATTTTTAAGAAAAAAATCTAATAAATAATTAAAATTTTACTTTACAACTCCTTCTTGTGAGCAAAGTATTATTTTTAATAACTTTACTCTTATTACTTGCTGTTTAAAATTGCTTTTCACATTTAATCATTTCAAATAAGCGCGCCAACCCCAACCAATCCAGTTGTCGACGCGATGGATGCAATGTGAATGGATACGAGAGTTGGGAGCACCATGGTTCAGAGTGGTTCAGAGCAATTTCGGAGTGAGCGAATGTCATTTTGAGCCGTTTAGCGTCAAATTTGCTGTTTATTGAACTTAAACATATTTTAAACAAGTTTTTAGTGAATAAAAGCTTTTATTCAATTTCAAATGCAATGCTCTAATATTGTCACAGTTTAAAATATTCCATTTTTAACTCATCGCAAATTAACTTTTTAAATTAAAGTAAGGACATTTTTTCAATATTTATCCAATAATTGACTGGTTATTTAAAAAAGCAATTATAAATCAAAGATTCAGAACTAAACTATTTAAAACTAAGTTTTTTAATACAAAGCATTGAATCGTTAAAATTTCAGAGTGCTACATTTAAACTTTGGAGGTTAGAATTTTAATTGTTCAATTTTGTTGAATTTTTAATTTACAAGTACAATTTTTTGATTATGATGTATACATAAGAATTGGACAAATTATTGATTTCAAACGACTTGAAATAAAATTAATTTAACATCTAATTTATGTCGGGCCTAATTTTAAACGATTAATTATTGAGAATTATTATGAAATATTTTAACTCTTCAATTTATAAGACTTCAAAATATTTAATTTTGTAGTTCAACTTCATTTAATTTAAAAAAATGTTCAACTAAATAATTTTTAGAGCTTCCAAATTTAAGTCTACATTCTTGTGCGTTTGAATAAAAAAATATGTAAGCTTCAATTTTAAAAGTTTTGAATATGAAAGATTCAAATTCAGAACTCAAGACCATAATATGATCGGAAATTTACTTGGAAAATTTTTTTCCCCAAATACCGTGTTTATAAACACAAAACTCTCATCGCGCGCTTCGCCTAGGGCGCGCACCTTTTGGATCTCGCGCTTCGCGCTCGATTAGATATTCATCTCGCGCTTCGCGCTCGGACACATTCACTGAAAAAAGTATTCTTAATTTAAGAGGGAAATATTATTAATCTTCCCACTTAAGAAATATTCTTAGATTTTAAGAATATCTCCCACTTACACCTTGAAAGCAGTTGGTATTCTTAATGTAAGAATGTCCTCTAAGCCAGTTAAGAATATATTCTTGAAATTATAAAATCTTCCCTCCTCAAACACTTTAGGCTCAGTTCCTCTAGGTTTTCACGCTTCGTGTTCTCGCTATTGCGCGCTTCGCGGGCTAATACTCTCTTAGTAAGCTTCATCGTTATGACCTGCTTTTGATTTAATTATGTCAGTTTTACATAAAAAGAAGAACTAATTTACTTAAGGTTCTATCGACCTCAAGGAACACATTCTCATCAAGACACTCGCGCTTCGCGCTCGATATTTGGTTTAAACATCATGTAAACCTCGCGCTATACGCTCGTTTCTGTTCATCGTATAATAGAAACTCAAAAGTTTGAGCGCACTTCGCAACGACCATATGTTATGTTCAATGTTCTTCAGATAAAAATGACTAAAGTTGTATTTGATTTAAAATGAAGAAGTAAATTCCTTTACTTCAGCGTATATTGCCCTATCTTTCTAATAAATCATACAATCAGAAAGATTTTTTCCAACTATCTGAAAAGGGGAGAAAAAAAGTATCTAAGTCGTTTTTGGAACATATATCTTGCTTTTTCATTCATAATCAAACCGACCCCTAGACTACCATGTGATTCCCTATCTACTCCTGGCCATATTTCAAAACCGCCTTTCAACACCCCATTTTCTATGTTTCTACTTTCGCATCCCTTTTTCTTTGTCTCAGGTACACATAAAATATCTAGCTTCCTTACATGCATAGTTTCTCGTGATTCTCTTATCTTAAGATCATTGGCCCCCCTAGCATTCCAGACACCCAGTCACCATTCATCGCCTGAAACTCGACCTTTACGTTTAACGTGTGACCTGTTAGGTGAAAGAGAGGAGGGTATGGTGGTATTGGGTGGGGACTTTAACGCGAGGATGGGGAGGGAAGGGGGCCTTTACAGGGAAGGGGAGAGCTTCCAAAGGAATTCGGAAGATAGGTTAATAACTAAGGAGGGGGAGATTCTAAGGGACTGGATGGAGGATAGAGGCTGGGCGGTGGCAAATGGTATGGCAACTGGGGACGAAGAGGGAGAATACACATATGTAGGTAAGGTGGGGATATCGGTGATAGACTATGTAGTCATGAATATGAAAGGGTGGGAGGAGATGGAGAGATTCGCAGTAGAAGGGAGAGTAGAATCAGCCATTAGGGTTGTGGATAAGGGGTGAGAACGGCGGAAGGCAAGGTGGGGAAGAAGTGTCGACGGGGGGAGGGTTAGCTGGACGAGGGAGGCGATAGAGAAGTATAAGGAGCAGTTAGGGAAGGTACGCTTCGAAGGGGGGACGGTGGAAGAGATATGGGAGGATTTAAAAGAGAAAGTGAAAGGGTGCGTGCAAAATAAGGTATTCAAAAAGAAGAAGAAAGGAATGGTGAAGCCGTGGTGGGATAGGGAATTTAAAAAGATGAAAAGGAAGGTGAAGAGGAAGTATAATAAGTGGAAAGAGGGTACTGCGAAAAGGGAGGAGTACGTAGAAATGAGGAAGGGGTTTAGATTGATGTGTAAGAAGAAAGAACAGGAAAAGGAGAAAGAGCTGGAGGAGGAGTTAGGAAATGTTAAAACAGAGGGGGACGTCTGGAAGATAATAAATAGGTTTAGGAAGCGTAGAGTAGATATAAGCGAGAAGATAGGGAGTGAGGAGTGGAGGGAGTTTTTTAAAGAATCATTTCAGGACTCAGATTCAAGGAAGAGAGATGATGGGAGTAGAAGAACGACGGAGGCAGAGATGGAGGAGTTGAATGACGAGGAGGTAGAGAAACGGATAAGGAAGTTAAGAAGGTCAAAATCAGCAGGGGTGGATGGGGTAGAGAACGAAGCATGGCTGTTTAGTACACGAGAGGTTAGGGAGAGGCTGAAGGAGGTAGTGAAGGAAGTGTGGAGGGGGGAGGGATTCCCACGAGGGTGGAGAGAAGGGTTAATAGTACCTCTGTATAAGAAAGGAGATAGGGATAGGCAGGAAAATTATAGAGGGATTACGATAATGAATACGGCGTATAAAGTACACACGATGGTGGTGGCGGAGAGGCTGCGGAAGGATGTCGAGGGGAAAGGAATATTGCCGGAGACGAAGGCGGGCTTTAGGGCAGGTAGGAGTACTATCGACAATATCTACGTTCTGCAGCACGTGGTGGATAGAGAATTAGCGAAGCAGGGGTCGAGAGTGTACGCGTTTTTTGCGGATCTAAAAGGCGCGTTTCCTTCGGTGTATAGGGGGAGGTTGTGGGAAGCGATGGAGGATAGGGAAGTGGAGAGAGGCCTGATCGAGAGGGTAAGGGAGATATATGAAGAGACGAAAGGTAAGGAGGACAGGGGATTTCGGAGGGATTCTGGATGGATAGGGGGTTAAGACAAGGCTGTCCGCTTAGCCCAACGCTTTTTGCGATTTTAATTGCGGATATGGAAAGTAAGCTGGTGACCGGAGTGGTAGGAGGAGTCAGGATAGGAGGGGTTAGAATTTGGTCGCTAGCGTATGCAGATGACATATTGTTGTTGGCAAAAAGCGAGGAGGCCTTAAAGGAAATGATGAAGAGGTTGAGAAGATACCTGGATAAGAACAGGTTAGAACTGAATGCGGAAAAGTCCAAGGTTATGGTTTTCAGAAAAGGAGGTGGAAGGGATAAGGAAGGGAAGTGGAAGGGAAAGGCGGTGCAGGAGGTAAAAGAGTTTGTCTACCTTGGCTTCTTGTTTCGGAATAATGGCGGAGTGGATGGACACATAAAAGAGAGAGTGAGGAGGGCAAATGTGGTGATGAGGCAGGTGTGACGATTGGGAAAGAAGTTATTCGCAGATGATTTTGGAAGGAGAATGAAATTGTTTGACTCAGTAGTGATGAGTGCGCTATTGTATGGAGTAGAGGTGTGGGGGTGGAAGGAAAGCGAAGAGGTAAATAGGACACAGGAGAGGTATGTAAAGTGGACGCTGGGGCTGGCAGGGAACACGCCTAATTATATTGTCAGGAGGGAGACGGGGAGAGCGAGTGTAGGGATTCTAGCGGGGAGTCGGGCGTGTAAATATGAGGAGAAATTTTTTGAAGAGGGAGGAAGTAAGCTGGTTAGGGAGTGTTGGTGGGAGAAGGAGAACAGGAGAGGGGGTGGGAAAATGGAGGTTGAAAGAGAAAGGTATTTTAGAACGAATGGACTGCAGATGGATGAAGTGAAAAGAATGCATAAGGAAGGAAAAAAGGTATATGAGTTGGTTAAGAAAAACAGCATGGAGAGAGAGAAGACAGCAGGGGAAGAGATAATAAGAGAGACAAGGTTTAATGGGAACTATGTGTGGATTATGCCAAGGGCGAGAGCGCAATATTTGTGTGAGAAAGGAGAGAAAGAAAGTCAGGAGCTTATAGCGAGGATGAGATGTGGGTGCATGGAGGGTTTTAATAGGTTCTGGCTCTCTAGGGCGAACAGGATGTGTGCACTGTGTGGGAAGGGGGATGCAAGAGTGGATCACTGGTTGTAGCCGCGTTTCTCAAACATTTTTCGCACTTTTTAGGGAGGGGCAGGGCCACCACCCTACAATTTTTTCACAATACTGGAACCCAAGGGGGATACTTGACTGCCGGTCATGCAGGCGGTTGCACGCTCCGCGCAACCTTTCCGTTGTGAGGATTAGAGCCGTTTGAGAAAAATTAAACTTTGGTGAAATGTTAATAAATTAAACTTTAAATAGCTGAATCAATTTCCTGATATAATTTTAAGAAAATGAAAAAAAAGTTGATGAAAATCGGTTAATATCTTCAATTCCAGTTGAGAGTTCTTGTAATTTTGCATGCACTTAAAGATTTACTTTACAACTGGAAATATTAATCGACTTTCATGAACTTTTTTTTCATTTTCTTGAAATTATGTCGGGAAATTATTTCAGCTAATTAAAATTTAATTAAGCCATGTCTTTATAATTTTAGTCATTGGAATAGGCCTTAATCTTATGACAATGTATGGGTCATTATAGCAGGTACACGAAAGTAGCCGTCTGCTGACAGCGGGGGAGCTACCGAGTTGCCGGGCCCGGGGTGTTTTCTTCCGACCGCGGTCGGGGACGTGACCGTCGGCAGTAGTTTGGGAATCGCTGGGTTGGAGGAGTGCGTATAGGTGAAAAGGGATGGGATAAGCATGGTGGTATTGATGCATGAAAGGGGGGACAGAAGGATAGTAGCATGGGTGAAGGGAGTGTTGGGTAAAATGGGGAAGAAGAGAAGGAAGGAGCAAGAGGAATGGAGAAGGAAAGATTGTAAATAGGAGAGGAAGTAGATATAAGTAAGTAAGTAAGTATACCATTAAGCCATTTCCCTTTCAGGGTAGGCGTGACACTACCCGATTTGGGTAGTGTTTCAAGGTGGATAGTATCTTGTAGTAAATAACTACAAGTTGGGCTCACCACACCCACGATGTGCCAACAGCACGCAGTATTCTCGAATGGTCACCCATCCAAGTACTAACCGCGCCCAACGCTGCTGAACTTCAGTGATCTGACGAGAACTGGTTTTTTAGTGTGGTTTGGCCGTTAGTAGTAAGTAATCTGTAAATATTGTAAATAGTAG
This sequence comes from Andricus curvator, assembly GCA_932195095.1. Classification (NCBI taxonomy): domain Eukaryota; kingdom Metazoa; phylum Arthropoda; class Insecta; order Hymenoptera; family Cynipidae; genus Andricus; species Andricus curvator. The sequence continues at coordinate 36,763 of CAKNYM010052749.1, read as the reverse complement.
AAAAGTATTAGGTATCAGCCACGGAAGCTGAGTTTGGCAATGCCAGGCAATGCGAGAAAGTAGGGACATGCGAGCGAGGCTAGGCGAAGCGAGGAAGGCAAGGCGATAAGAGCGTGCGGTCATAGAGATAAGGTATGAATGTATGTTAGTTTTGAAGGGATAGTTTAAAGAATATTCTGTAAAAAATGGAAGTCTAAGCAAGTCAATTTTTTAAGGCCAGCAGGCTGAAAAATAAACGTTTATATATCTATCTATATTAATCACCTTTCACACTGACAAATGCACAACATCTTTTATGCTTACACGGAAAAAAGTAGATAGTTAGATTCACTTTTATGTATTGTTAACTTGAATTTTACTTGTTCGCATTGCACAAGAAACAATTCAAGTAGTTTTTGATACTGAATGAGATAGCGATCTCAAAATATACAAAGTCTTAAGTCAGCATTACTACTTCAAATTGTAAAAAGAAAGATTACTAGAACAAGTAGCTTCAATAACTATTTGAAATAGTACATTTGAACATATAAACTGTATGAATAACTAATTTTCATAGTAAGCAAAGAATTGTGAGTTTGACTTTTGCAAGTGAGTTCGATCTGCTCTTTCGCATTGCAATAAGCACTGCGCGAGATTATTAGCCTTACTATTTGGAATTGTAAGTAAGTTCAGTGGTACAACTAGAAACGTGTAGGCCCCCTCCGCAACATTTTTTAGAAATTAAAAAAGAAGGACGACTTATAACTTGCTTATCGTTAAAACAACAGATTTTCGCTTCTCAATCTATAAGACAAACCGCGCACTGACATTTTACAAAATTAAATGAATTATCGGAAACTATTTTATAATGTTTTCTCTTTTATCATAATATCAGTTGAGATAATTATTATAAATGAACATAGTGAATAACTCTACTTTATACTTCAATACTGTTTTTTTGTTTTGTACAACATTTTCAGAATTTAAAATTATTCTGAAGAATTATATATAAAAAGAATACTTTTTTTTACATTATTTCTACTATGGAATTTTCTGCTTAGGATCGTACTTGATTAAGCCACCTAGGTTCAAATATTATATTATTTGGAAGAATTATTTTTTAGTAGAATAATACATTGTTTTCGACATATCATTTTTTGAACCAATAATCAAAAAATAATTTGTAATAAAATTTGAGTTCAAATTAATTTCCAATTTTAACGTAGTAATAATTTTTTCAACCTTTTCACATTGATATTTGTAGAAATTACTACCATTTCATGAAAAAAAATATATTTTCTAATTTTTGTTCAGATTTTCAACAACAATAAAATCTACCTTACTACTATGATATCGCGATATCTTTGATATTACAGGGATCACAGCGTAAAAGGAGCTCAAAAAGGGGGAAATAGGGTGGTTTTCGCAGGAAAAAAGGGGAAATAGGGGAAAGATTAAACATTTATTTTCATATGTCGAAAAGAACAAACAACCTTTTCTTGAGAAATGTTACATTTTTAAATAACTTTTAATGATTTTTCAATGATTTCTGCCATTAAAACTTTATTTTTAAAAATTGGATATACTTAGATCGTTGGAAACCCATCCAGAGTGAAATAAAAAAGTCCGTGAAAAAATAAAATTAGTTAAATACACAATTTTGATATGTTTGACATCGTTCTCATAAATATTTCTTTCCAAGATTTGTCATTTCATCTTTACTATAATTAATACTTTCAATCTAAATTTAAAACAATTGAAATCGGTTAATATCTTCTGTTCTCTTTCTTAAATTTACAATTAAACAAATTTTTTACATTAAAAAAAAAATTTTGCCTTATTGACAATTTTTGGAAAATATACAAAAACATGTTTTTTGGATTGATTCGAACATGAAATTGAGTCACCTTGAACCAAAGAAACATGCTATTATTTTTTATCCATGGGAAACATTTTTTTCGTAGTGTTTATAACGTTCGAAAATCGCAAAAAGGATATGAAATCCCAAAAATCCTAATTCACGACAAACATTTTTTTCCGAAAAATAAAAATAAAAAAATGTTTCTTTGGTTCAAGCTGAATAATTTTCAGTTTCAACATATTCAACTTTTTTTTAAATGTGTGCATATGACTCAATCCAAAAAAAAAACATGTTTTTGAACATTTTCAAAAAAATTGTAACTGAGCAAGAAATTTATTTTTAACTTTCGCAATTTAAAATTTTTAACGAGTAAGATAATTTTGGAACAAAATTGTTGAATTGTGGAATTAAGAACAAAAGTTTTTAACCAAAAATCGAATAGTTATGTTTTCGTTTCAAAAAATTAATTTTCAATTGAAAAAACTGAATTTTCTCCCAAATTGTTGAATTTTCTACAATGCAGTTGATTTTTCAACACGAAAATATGAATTAATAATGAAGAAGTTAATTTCCCACCAAACATTACAATTGTTAGTTAAAAAACCTACTTTTTAACAAACAAGAAAAAACATTAACTAAAATGATGAATTTTTAACTAAGAAATGAATTTTTAACAAAGTTGTTAAAAAATCACCAAACTATTGAATTTTCCAGAGAAAAATCGAATTTTCTACAAAACAGTTGAATCTTTAACCCAAAAACACGAATTTTCAACAAGAGTTGAGTTTTCAACCAAAACTGATTTTTTAGTCAACGAAGAAAAAAAATGGTATTCAAAATGTCGAATTTTAAAGCAAGAATATTATTTTCCTACAAAAAAAGGACGAATTTTTAACAGATTACATAAATTTTTAACCAAATATTTGAATTTTCAAAATAAAAAAGATCAACTTTGAACCAAAAATGGAATTGCTACATTTTCATTTCAAGAAACTAATTTTCAAATGAAAAAACCAATTTTCTACCTATTTATTGAATTTTCGTGCCAAAAAAGTACTTTCTATAATACACTCGAATTTTTAACTCAAAAATATAAGCTTTCAATACAAAAAATAATTTTCAATCAAAAATTGCAATTTTCAGTTTGAAAAAGTGCATTTTTAACAAAGTAGTTTGATTTTCAACCAAAAAGACAGCTTTTCAACTAAATAAATATATTTTCAACCAAATAGTTAAATTTTTAACCAAATTTCTGCCAAAAAATATAACTTTTGAACGAAATTTGAACATGCAACCAAATAGTTGTATTTCCAACTAAAAAAGATCAATTTTCAAACACAAATGGAATAGTTCAATTGTGAGTTTAAAAAAATTAATTTTCAACAAAAAAAAGTTTTCAACAATAGTTAAATTTTCAAGCAAAAATTTTAAAAACTTAAAAATTGCTCAAGTTAGAACATTTAAAATTGCAGTTGATGAGTTTGGAATATTCCATTCTTTAATTAGGTATTTAACTTTGTACATTTCAACTAAAATGTATTAATCTTCTAATACTTATTTTAAAAATAATATATATTTTGTAACTGTTCCAATTTTAAATTGGATAATAACTTCCGTCTGCAGTTTTCACATTTTCAACTTGCTTTAAATGCTTCATCTTCAAATTTGTTTAAGAGTATTTATTTTTAATGGTCTGAACTTGGAACACGTACCTTATTTATTCATAAATAATTTATTTAAGTGCTATAATTGCTATAATTATTATTCAATAATGGGCTCAATTTCAAATATCGTATATTTAAAGAGAAAAGGGGGAAGGTTTTTGAGAATAGGGGGAAAAAGGGCAATTTCAAGAAAAAAGGGGAAACTAAGAAAAACAGGGGAACACTGTGCACCCTGATATCAATTTCTCGGAACCGAATATTTTTTTTTTGTTTTAAACAGTTTTTATTCTAATTCAGCATCCCCATATCTCATGAGAAAAATTTTATTTGTGCAAAAAATTTGAATTTAAATCACAATTCAACGTTTGTCTCATCTTAAAATAGTGATTTCGATTTTGCATTTGATATCATAATTACGATGTTTAAACTATTTTTTATTTATATATCAGTTATGTAAGTGAATGTTGCGTTTTAAATAAAGTTAGATGGTAATAAAATCAAATCAAAATTCCAAAACTTCCATTCGAAAACATTTTTTCAAGTCTTAATTTTCAATAATACAAAATATGTACTTTTTAAAAATTGTAATTTCAATCATTTTATAATAATACATATAAATTACTAATAATATATTTACTGTGTGAGTTAATACTTCTAAACAAAATATTTTTCCCAAGCTCGTTACAAAATATTAGAAATCATCAGTAAGAGATTAATTTAAAAAAATTTAAGTAAAAATTTATTATAATTTCTTAGCTGGCCACGTTTTTCTCAGAGAAACCGCTTGACCGAGAGTTTGTCAGAAAAATCTAAGCGGTTCCGTAGCTCACTTGTCTAATGCGTGCGTTAGATTTAGGTTTTAGGACAGGTTTAAGGTAGTTAGGTAGGGTTCGATTCCCCAGCGGGGGGCGATTTTTCAAAGCGTTTGAGCGTGCGATCATATGTGTAACTCTCTGTGCGTGCAATTGTGTAAGATTAGTCGTAAATTAAGTGCAGTAATCATATATAAAATAATTTTTTCCTTTTCAAATCGATCGACATGTTACATCATTTTTGTTGTCGAAAGATTTGAGCTAATCTATTTATAAATCGTGTATAGAATGCGTGCAGTGCATATATACATATACATATACTACAATGCGAAATCGGCAAAGTTACTCTTCACAGAAGTAAGGCATACTACACGAAATAGTAACTCTTATTCTCCTGAGTGTGGACGGTTACCAAGTGGTGCAGTGCATCCTACTATTTGAAATTGTTCATCCTACTCTTTTAAGAAGTCAGTTCAAATAACCTGAATGCGAAATAGTAATTTTAACAAAATTCACCGACGAAAAGCTGAGGTTCAATTTAAAATAGTTAGAGCTGCTGGTTCACAGAGTTTTTTTAACGATCCACTTTTTTCCGTGTACACTCATTGACTTCCAACCCTCAAACTAACACTCACATGTATTCACGCACACACATCACTCATTGTATAAAACAAAGGTAATCACCCCTACGCCCTCATTTCAACCCCTCATTTTCAATCACACTCATCAACAGCCTCTTTTTCTGCTGAGAAACAAAAATCTATCTGGGGCTCTGCCGCCCTAAATTTTCTTTCAAAACTTGAAAGCACCTACATGCGCCCTCTCCGTTCCACTTTAAATGTTCCTTGGTTCATCCGCGATAAACAAATCCTCGCGGAAACCAAGCTTCCTTCCATCCCCGATGCAGCTCACACGTACGCTGCAAACCTTCGTTTTTCAGTGGCCAATCACCCAAATCTCATCATCAATTCACTCGCAAATTACGCGAGTGAAACTACTGACCGCTTTAGAAGGCCCTGCCTTCTCGTCTCTCCGCTCTAATTTAATTCATCCATCTTTCTTTTTCCATGTTTCGCTTCAAGCACGAGTGTCCTTGCAGTCTAACTGTCTCGGACCACCAAATTCGATGTCCCCTCTTTCCTTTTCAACTTGGTTCATAACCTTCCGGGTTGGTAACCTAACGGGGAGGGGTTTTAGTCGGTAGGCGCACCGAGCGAATCCGACACTACCCACTTTCCCTGGGTGTCTTTTAGGAGATTTCCCCTCCTCGGCCCCAAAAAAACAAAAAAAGTATTTTACTTACTGCCGTACTTCGAGTTACAGGGGTTAGTATCACGGCCGAGCTCATATTATTCTTTGAATTATAGAGGAATTCGAATTATCGAAAAATATTAACATGGGAAACGTCGATTTTCAGCCGAGGTCGAAAAAAGTCATAAATATTAACATTTATGTGATCAAATATTAAAAAATGTGAAAAGTTTCGATGCTTGTAAATGGCAAATAACCTCACATATTACTTTACTTTCAAGATTCGACTGTCATGTACACCAGGGCAGAGCTCTCCAGAACGCAGTCATTGACTGCAAAGACTGCCTATGGCAGTCACGAGACTAGGTCAAACAGGCCCTCACAAATTTTCGTCGAACTTGTCCTTCGACTCGTCCCTAATCCTTCACGGTAAATTACAGTTTAAACTGAAAAAAATGAAATGTATTGTGAATTCAAGTAGAAAAAAATCAGACCCTTCGGTGTGAACAATGAGCTGCAACGAGCAGTGACCGTGACCCTTTTCAGGATTCCTGGAAAGCGAAGAATAAAATGACGGAAAAACTTTGTGGCAGTCAGCACTTGCTGAAATTGGTGAGCCCTGCACTAGAGTGAGCCGAAAAAGAAAATTTTTTAGTTTTTCGATCAGCATAGGAAAAATCTAATTCTATATATATATAAATAGATTTTTGTGGGTTTTTACAGATTTTTAAAACGATATCTTCCGTTATCAGAAATGATTTGAAGCCTGAATGTTCGCAAAAATTGATTTTTTCGACATGTTTCAATGCTGCTTTCGCAGTTATCTTCAGAGTCATTTCCCCCTATACACATTATTTCATTGCAATATGGCACATGATTTCAAAAAACATTTGTTGAAGAAAAACAATTCTGGTGATAGATATATAATACTTATGTAAAGTCACAATTTGACTAAAAAACTGAAAATTTTGTGATTGAAAGTGCTTAAAAGACGTAAACAATTTTTTGTCCGACCCCCCTTGAAAACGCGCCATTGCATGCACGAGAGGCAGGCGTAATGTGGCCGCTTCCAGCCCAGTGACGTTCGCTCATGCGCACTCCGCCGCCGGGCCAACATGAAACTTTCTGCCGCTACATAACACTTTACGCCCGCTAAATAATACTTTACGCCCGCTACATAAAACTTTACGCCCGCTACACATAATTCTCTTAATCTTTAAAAAAATGGTAGTGCGGCACCCCACAGTCTTCCTTCTGCAAAGTGCGCTATTTCTTTCTTTCACTTATAATTTAAAATTGTCAAGTACACCAAACATCCTCTATCTGCTTAACATGCTCGTTCTCAAGAAGGGTAGCACAAAAAGTATGGTGTGTATCAAGGGTGTATTTACGCCCTCGATACACAATATACTATTTTCCCCCTTCTATTTATCCTTTTTACACGTCTTTTATAACATATACACGCATAAGAATCTAGGACACATCAAAATATTTACAAATGCGACTTTGGTGCGTCAAAGAGTAAGTGTTGTGAGTAATTCTCCATAGTTTTTTGTAAAGCAAATTATTATTATTTTATCTCAATTTCCGAGATTACTAGGTCCACTCAACGGGGAAAAAATTTCACTCAAAAAAAAAAAATCCGGAAAAGTAGAATTTTTTCACTGATACGTTAGGGATGGCTTTACAAAGATACTGTAAAAAGTCCCCAATCATATGTGTACGACCACGGCCGCCATGTTAGAAAGTGTTAAACAATAACATGTTTTTCAAAATAACTCTAGAATGGTTGATTCTAGGTCAAATATGGTTACGTTAAAAAATGTTCACAATTTTATAGTGCACAAAAAAGGTTGTGAATGTTGTAGACGTATTATCAACGGCTACGCTATAAAATTGGATTAACTGTACAATTGTGCGATTTCTGAACAAATAAAATAAAGGCTGAAAATATCCTGGAAAGAACTGCGGATATAGATCAGGCGTTTAGTACTGGATCAAATGCATGTACCTATTTTTAAAAAAAGCCCAACTCATTCGCATTCAGAATTATCAGTATAAAATGAGCTTAACTTCAGTGTACATTTTGATATGCTGCCGCTGATGCAGGCAGCAGCGGTGATTATGAGTCCTAATGGCAACAATGGGAGCGGGGGCGAGAACGGCTTCCTCGGTCTATTATATTGAACCCTTCGAAATTTTTTTTTTTGCTTACTTTTCCCAACTATATAACAGACCGAGGTAGCCGTTCTTGTCCCCGCTCTACCATTGTTGCCATTAGGACTCATAATCACCACACTTGAAAATAGCACGAAACTAAAAAAGGATATTATACCTCCCCGAGAACAAATTAAGCAATAGATAATGTATCATATTCTATTTTAAAATTGAATTAAGCATGATTATCGTCAGGAAAGCAATGCATTTGCATACCCAGTATTCGAGATAGCAGACGATAGGTTTTAGATTGCCTTATGATCAGGCAGTGATTATATGAAATAATAGCAGTGATTAGGAATACTAAAACAATAAAACTTTGGAAATGCACTAGAACAAGAAACCATTCCTTCGTTAAAATATTTGGTGGCCCTAAAAAGGGCAGATTGTAGACAATATGATTCCAAACTTATGCTTTCTTTTCGATCTTCTTGGGTAAAAGAACAGCCTGGATATTAGGCAAAACTCCACCCTGGGCGATGGTGACACCAGAGAGAAGTTTGTTCAATTCCTCGTCGTTTCTGATGGTCAATTTCAAGTGACGAGGGATGATCCTTGATTTCTTGTTGTCACGAGCGGCATTTCCAGCTAATTCCAGAACTTCAGCGGCCAAATATTCCATAACGGCTGCCAAGTAAACTGGAGCTCCGGCTCCTACTCTGTCTGCATAGTTTCCTTTGCTGAGGAGACGATGGAATCTACCAACGGGGAACTGAAGACCAGCTCTGCTTGAGCGAGTCTTTAACTTGCCACCCTTTGCACGACCTTTTCCACGACCAGACATTTTCAGATAATTTTTGAACGTACAAAGAACTCACGACAAACTCGGTCGAATTAATGACTAAAAATTCTGTAAACTCCCCTTTTATGCTCATTTCCGAGGAAACGAGGAGTGGTATGAACAGAGTGGGGAGAAACCGACATTTCCTGCGTCTTGTCGACTGACTTACTTTTACTTTTAAAAACCATTTATTAATCAACATAATTTACAGGTACATTTGTATTATATTTATATTTATATGATATTCTGCGCCCGTTAAATACTTAACTTATCAGAATGATTATAATTTGGTGTAGCTTAAATTTATATTATAATGTATCGTTTTTCAATTTTGTTTTGGGTAAAAGGTTGTTGGAAAAAATCCCATTTGATTTTTATTTGTATACTTAAAACAAACTAAATCTATTACCTTAAATCTAAAGCTATATACAGTTTTATATACACATACACTGAAAAAAAAATTTACTTGATTCAAGGAAATGCGTTTCTTTGGTTTTTTTTCTTTCGACCAAGGAATTGTTTACTTCAGTTAAGCTAATATTGTTTAGATGCAAAAGATTCACGCATTAATTCAAGGAAATGATTTCTTTGTGTGAAATTTCTTTAATATGAGTAAATATTTCTTCGCATTAAATACGAAAAATATCAAGACAAAGAAATGATTTCCTAGAAGGTAGGAATCTAGATTTATTGAATACGTTTTAGGCGCCTAAAGAACTCCTTCTTTAGTCCAATGAAATCGATTCCTTGAAATGGATAAATATGTTTTAGAATCGAATAATTCATACATCATTGGAGCAATTAGTTCATTTTTTTTAGTCAAGAAAATATTCACTCAAGATAAATGAATTTTCATTCAATTGAAGAAATATTTATTTCATGCTAAGAACTGTCAAAACAATAATAATAAAACAGTTATCTAAATTTAAAAAATATTCTTTCACGATAAATCGATATTCGTTCAATTGAAAAAAAAAATTATTTAACACTATAAGTTGATATAATTGTTGCAACGAAATAATGACTTAAATTGAAGAAATACTTATTCAAGATAAATGAATATTCATTCAATTAAATAAATATTTATTGCATTCTAACAATTATTGTAATCAACACAATGCAAGTATTATTTAAATTTAAAAAATATTCTTTTAATATAAAGGTATATTCACTAAACTCAACAAAATATTTATTCCATGCCAGAAGTCGACATAATCATCGCAAAGAAATATTTATTTGATTCAATGAGTTCGATTCTTTGAATTGATTCGGACGCATTTGAATCAATTAATTGTGCATATTTGAATCAAGTCCTTAAGTTTATTCAAATCAAAGCAATAATGATTTAATTCAAAATAATATTAATTAAATTAAAAATATATTTATTTGTTACAAAGAGTTCATGCATTTATACCAATGCAGCATTTATTTAGATGAACAAGGTATTGTGTTTGCATACATATTTATTTCTTCATTTGAAGGAAATGTTTTATTTGCTTACTAGAATTAAATTAAATTAAAATTATTATTCTTTAGATCAAAGAAATCTGTTGTTAAATTCAATATCCATGTTTTTGATTTGAAGAAATATTTCTTTGGCATTTATGGCGAGAGCTAAATACGGCTTTCCGCCATATAATTTCCATGTTGCGACAGCGTAGTGGTCATCGTTGTGGATTTGACACTCGACGGACCCAAGTTCGATTCCTGCTGGAGGTGGATTTTTCATCGAATTTTTCTGTTTCAGGTTCATCAAGATTGTAAAATATATTCGTGATGCGTTGTTTAAATTAAATATGTATAATAATAACAATGTTAATTATAATTTAGGCTGAAAGAATCCATTTGTTTATTTAGGAAAATATGTACTACAGTTGAAGTACGAACTACTTTATTGCACTCGCGCATGGTTTAGGCCAAAGAAATATTTGTTTGAATCAGTGGGATATTATTTTGCTTCAAATACTCAAAAATTTGATGCGAAAAAATAGTTTTTTGAGCCAATAAAATATTTGCTTGACTTTAAAATATGTTTCTTTCCATCAATTCACATATTCTCATCTCAAAGAAATATTCATTCCCATTCATGGCACATTCATTTGGAACAATGAGTCATTTATTTGGTTTAAAATTAATATTTTTGTCTTTGATTCATATTTCTTTGATTTAAAGAAATATTTCCATCCGATCAATAGGTCGTATTTTTGAATTACAGTACGCTTCATTGAAACAAAAAATCAAATCTGTCAATTAAAAAAACGTTTATTTTATCCGATCGACAATACTTTCAATTAAGGAAATATTTCTTAGAATTGAAATTGTATTCGATCATATCAACTGACTGATTTTTAAATCCAAATATCTAATTTCATTCAGTTAAAGACATCGTCCATTCGCTCAAATAATATTTCAGAGGCTGAAGCAATTATTTATTTGCTTCAATAATTTCTTATTTTTCATACAATTAAACGATTTCTTTGAATTGAAGAAATACATGATTGGACGTATTCAGTACGACCATTTCTTTGAATCAAAGAAATTTTTTTTGATTCAAAAACTTTTTTTTTTCAGTGTACACACATATGCACACAAACATACATACACACATACATATATATGTATGTTCTGAATATTTTACTTTATTAGAGCATAAGGTAATTTGGACTTTATTTTAAATGGAGCGTTGTTTTTATCATATAAATGTATATCTGCTAGAGCTTGAGAGTTATTCAATTGGAAATTGTAAAATTTTTGTGTCAGTTCCTATTAGTTTCCTATTTATCAGTCTAAATAAAAGGCCATTCATTTTGTATCCTTTTTTGCACGCCTCGTTTATATGTCGCATAAATGTGAGTTTACTATCTAATATCACGCCTAAGTATTTGACAAATTTTTTCTGAGTATTATCTATGTTATCTAATGAGATGACAAGATCGTTTTCGTTTACCTCTAATTTCTTACTATATATTATAAATTCAGTCTTATTAGCATTAATTCTAATTTTCCACTTGTGGTAATACTTGACTAATTCATGAATATGCCTTTGCAGGTATTCTACTGCCTTATATTTTTTCCAAGAGGACGCATACACCGCTGTGTCGTCTGCGAAAATTGCTATATTTGTGTCTTTATTCTTCACTATATCATTAATGTAAAATAAAAATAGTGTGGGTCCCAGTATCGATCCCTGGGGAACACCTGCCGCTATATTTTGCAAGTCTGATTTCTTACCATTACATAATACTGCAAATTTTCTATTTTTGAGATAGCTTACAAGAAGTTTTACGATATACATAGGTATGTTCAACTGACGTAATTTGTGTATGAGCCCTCTGTGCCAAATGGTATCAAATGCTTTTTCGATGTCAAGAAAAACTGCTGCAGTTGATTTATTCAAGTTAAAATTTGTAGAGATATGATTTGTGAGGCGAACTAGTTGTTGAACAGTGCTGTGCTTTTCTCTGAAGCCAAATTGTTCATCTATTAGGATTTTATTTGTTGATTCGAATTTTTTGAGGCGATATAATATTATAATTTCAAAAATTTTGCTCAAGGTGGGTAAAAGACTGATTGGCCTATAATTTTGTGGGAACATTTTATCCTTGCCTGGTTTGGAAGGCAAGCACATTTGCAGTTTTCCACTCTTGTGGGAAATATGATATTTTAAAAAATGAGTTGAAGATATAGGTTAATTGAACTTTTGCTTTACGTGGAAGATTTTTCAGCACAAGATTTTGAATACCGTCAGGCCCAGGGGCTTTTCTTGGCGCAGTTCGTTTTATCGCTTTTTTAATTTCTTTTGGCGATGTTAACACAATTGTATTTATTTCTAAACTACTTTCTAAAATTTCAAAAAAGCTATTATTTGCTATTATTTCTGTTTCCCTATCTCCCATATCCTCGGTGAGATGATGCACTTTCTCCAACGTTTCTGCCAGCACGTTGGCCTTATCTACATCGCTATAGACGAGGCCCATTGTGCCGTGTAGTTTTCTAATTTTCTCAGGGTTAGGTTTGGAAAAGTATTTCGCGGTTTTCCAGAGAGAGAGTTATCTTTTACTTTCAAATTTCGCAATGTATTATCCCAATTATTGTTAGAGAATTTTTTGGTTTCTGCTTCTACTAAGTTGCTGAGGGTATTTTCAATTATTTTGAACTGTTTTATGTCAGTTCTTTGGTAGAGTTTGCGGGTTTTATTCCTCTCTGCTATAAGGTCTTTGATATGTTCTGGTAAGGGAATCTTTGCCGGTTCTGGTTTAAATTGAGGAATTGAGGTTGAAATAGCATTTGCTATTAGTGCAGTAAAAGTGTGTACTGATTCATCTTTAGCAGTAGTTGTTGGTAATTTAGAAATAATGTTAATGTTATCATTGATATGTTCCCGAAATTTATCCCAATCTGCTTTTTTATAGCTTAAAGATGTTCTGTCTTCGATTTTATGTGAGGAGTTGGAAAGTGAAACTATTATTGGTAGGTGATTAGAGTCCAGTTCGTTTAGTGTGTCTATCGTTATGTTATTAGTGATATTTTTCAGTATCCCTATGTCCACTGTGCTGGGAAGGCGATTGTCCATATATGGATAAAGAGTTGGTGTGTCTGGAGCTAGGGTTGTCAAGTGATATTTGATTTTATAGTTGTAGATTGTGTTGCCATTTTTGTTGCTATTTCTGCAATTACAGTGATTGTGTTTTGAATTAAAATCTCCCAAAGCGATTATTTTATTCTGACTTCTAAAAATTTTATCTAGATCTTTGAACTCTAGCTGTTGCGATGGCACATAGACTGAGGTTAAAGTGATATTATTCGTGAGTTTAATCCCTATGGCTTCAGCTATTGTGGTGTTATATTCTACTTCTGTGCAAGTGATGTTTTGTTTAACCAGAATAGCGACTCCCCCCCCCTGCACTCTGACTGTCTCTATCCTTCCTAAAAGTTTTGTACCCTGCTGTGTTGAAATTATGTGTGGCTTTCAATTTTGTTTCGTTAATCATAAAAATGTCTAAATTGTGTTTTTTGAGAAAGTGCTTCATCTCCCTTTGTTCATGCAGAATGCCATTGGCATTCCAGTGGGCTATGAGAAGATTATAATTATTATGCTTTTTCGAAGTGTAGCATATATTCAGAAAATATGACTCCCTGTTGTATTTTATCATCGGTTTGGTCAAGTTCGCGAAAGAGATTTTTGACTATTTCTAACATCTTTCTAATATTAAACTTATCTTGCAGTAACTTACATACGGATGCGTATTCTTTGTAGAGTTGAACTTCCTCGTTCTGCACAAGACTGGGGGTTGACTGCGAGGCTGTTGTTAGCTGTGTGGATGCTGTGCTCGTGACTGCTGCGTCTACGTGCTGCGTGGGTGGTGTGGTGGTGATTGTACTCAGTGTTGCCACAATGAAAATTGCGTTTATACTCGAAAAGTGTACTCAGAATTCCTAAATTGTACTTTCGATGGCAGCGTTGCGGCACAGCCGCATATTATCACATTTTGGCGCGAAATTCCAATTAATAAATTTAAAAGAGGCTCATTCTTATTGTTTATTTACTGCGAACATTCTTTTTTTCTAAATGAAAAAATGATACAATGCAGTTCAATTTTGACTTTGGGGCCTCAAGATACCTAGGTATACTCGAAATCAAAATAAAAAATCTATTATATCTTCGTTCATCAAAAGATCAAAGGAACTAAACTTACATATCCATTTCGATATCCTCCAAGAACTCATTGAATTGCCCGAGTAACAGAATAACCTACAATAATTCTTTATTGAATTAAGAAATAATATGTGAAAGTGATTGTCAGATAGTGAAAATTACTTAAAACTTGTTGACATCTTTTAATTGTTACTGATTTCTTTAAAATCGTACAATTATCGGCATAATATGTCTATAGTGATATGCAATACTATATAGAAATTTTACAAAATTTGCGAAAATTGTGGGACAATTGGTACAAATTTTCTGAAATTTCATCAATGAACATCTAAAGGAAAGGTTTGTATGCTGCAAAAAGGTATAAACTGAAGCCACTAAAGGCATAACATATTTGAAGTGTCTCGTCATCCCAAAATTCGGGACGAGTAGTCAAAGATTTCTCATAAGTGAAATAAAATGATATTGCAATATATTTTTATTCCATGAAACAGATTTTATACTTACTATAAAAAGTTGAATTATATTAAATCTTTCCATTTTCCATCGCTCAGAATTGTTCGGCCTGTGATCCGGAAGAACTGCAAAACGAATACGATACGCAATCGAACCATTCGAACCACGCAACCGGGTACAAAAAGGGTACTGCAGTGGGAACTGGGACTCTGGGGCCGTTTCGAAGTCGAACGGACTTCTCTTTCTATCTCCACGCGTTAGAAAAAGAGGACCGTTCCATTTTCGACTTTTGAGTTTCGACACGGCCCCGGATTCCCACTGCACATTTCTGAAGTCTTGAACCACGAGAGTGAAGGAGACAGCAGTTTGCTCCATCTCTTCCACTCTCATTAAAGCTTCCTTCTACGGTTAAAGCAAGCACAATGCACAATTTTGATTTGTCATTAGCTGCGGAAAGTACTTAACGGCATCGGCCAATCGCAGTGGTACATTAGGCACAATGTCCAACGCACCAATTTCAAACGTATTAAAAAATAAAATCTTAAAGACACAAATTCAGCATTTGTACTGAAATGTACTTGAAAAATAAAAGTATAAAGTAAAGTGTACTCAAATTGTGATTGTGGTACTTACGTACTCAAATTTCACCAAATGTACTTTTTGAGTACAATTGCACTGTAAACGGCAACACTGATTGTACTTGCTGCAGATTGCCGGCCTCTCGTTACTGCATTTAAATAACGAGCATGCTCGTTGGATATTCTTGATGTTTTCTCCACTTGAGGGTTGATGTGCTGTGGTTCTAGATATTTCCCAATCTTCCTCAAGGCTTTTTCTCGAGCTGCTTCTCTTAACATCAGAATTTTATTAATTCTTTGTAGATATTTCGGGCAGCCAGTGAAGTTGGCTGTGTGACTGCCTTTGCAGTTGGCGCAGGTTGCACTCTCATCCTTCGGTTTCTTGCACTTCAATCACTTCCGCACTTCAATCACTTCGTTTGGTTGTAGCAGTTCGTTGACCCGTGACCAAATTGTTGACAGTTGTAGAACTGGGTGATTTGCCTCGTGTTTCTGTACTCTTCCCACTTGATCTTTGTGTAGTTGAGTACTCCAATGTTTTTTAGTTGCCTGATTTCCTCAGTTTTCACATCCGGATTGAATACTACAAGATAAGGTGGATAGTCCAGGTTTCTTTCCTTATTGATCGTCATCGTGAATATTTGTTTTGGCTCAAAGCCCAGTTCCTTCAGTTCGTCATGAATTTCCTTGGTGTCCATTCTGGGTAATCCCTTCAATACCAGTTTTCGATTTTTCTCTCCCTGAGTTGCGTTTGTGAAGAAAGGCACTCCGGTGTCCAGAAGGTGTTTTTTAATCAGCTCATGTGTCTGCATACCGATTGGATAGATTGAGAGCGCAGTCTCTTATATTTTCATTATCATTAGTTTGGTGACAGATTTTAGTTGATTGTACAGTGTAAGTCTTTTTGCACTGTCTATGCTTTTATCGTTTACCACGATTGATGGTGTCCTCAGTTCCTTCTTATTTTTTCCTGCTGTTCCCACGTTGTCATTTTGAGGGTTTTCCCCTGGTTTGTTTTCCTGTGATATCTCCGCTTCTTCCATTTCCATTTTGTCCTCCATCTTCGGTCTAGCTAAGGCGCCGAATCGGTTACTGACGGGTATCGTTATTTGTTGCGTTGACATCATCTTTTTTGGGTCCAATTTGCTTTCTAGTAGGATTTGCTTCCTCTTCCTATTTTCTGATAACTTGTAGTCGTCATCCTTTCCCATGGTTTTTCCTGGATGTGTGCCACACGCCTTCATCCATGGGGTGTGCGCCACGCGCCTTCACCCGTACAGACACGACGCGAGCCAAACACCTTCGCCGTTGTGTATCTTTTTCTTGGTAAATTTAATAATTACACTTCGTCACTACGAGGACGCCCGTAAAATCCGAATCACAATCAAGTGTCAATAACAATCATTTCTCGAAAGGGACCCAATGGAATCATGAGTGTAATCGAATCGTAATCGCAATCATATGGGGAATCGAATTAATGATCGTCTTGTCGACTGGATGCACCAATCTGCTTTTGTCCCCACACCAGTCTGCGTCGATTGAAGCGCTCTCCCCATCGTGTCGCTCTTAAATAGGCAATTTTTTGGTCGCACCATCAATTCGTTCTGAATTTTTCTGCAGTTCAGACATCTACTTCAGAAGTTCGCAATGGCACCTAAAGCTAGTGGAAAAGCAGTGAAGAAGGCTGGCAAAGCCCAGAAGAACATCGCAAAGACTGACAAGAAGAAGAAGCGCAAGAGGCAGGAAAGTTACGCTATCTACATCTACAAAGTCTTGAAACAAGTCCATCCTGATACTGGAGTCTCCAGCAAGGCAATGAGCATCATGAACAGCTTCGTTAACGACATCTGCGAACGTATTTCTGCTGAATCTTCCCGATTGGCTCATTACAACAAGAGATCCACCATCACTTCTCGGGAGATCCAAACTGCTGTGAGGCTTCTTCTTCCTGGTGAACTCGCCAAGCACGCCGTCTCTGAAGGCATAAGGCTGTCACCAAGTACACCAGCTCGAAGTAAATTGTTCTTTGACCGAAACTGAGACATCAACCGGCCCTTTTCAGGGCCACCAATTTTTTTGACGAAGGGTTAATTTCTTGTTCAAATCGCATGGTTTCTTTATTTGCTACTAATTGTTTTCTAGACGTTTGAACAGAGTGAAAGAGTACCTCAATAAAAGTTGTAATTGTTCAGTGTAGATACAAAACATTAGATATGTGCATTAAAAACAGTTCTTTCGAAAAAATGTACCTACTATCGACGCAAAAATTATAGGCATCTGCCTTTGAAGCATAACACTCAGCCAAAAAAAAGTGCTAGAGTAATAAGTAAATAGTCATTTGAAAGCAGACAGTGTTCCACGTGAATGAGCTTGAAGACGTTAATGTAAAAAAAATGTCTGTGCTTTGCAGATTAAAAAATGTAAGGGATATCGGGCACATTTAAGAAGAGTCAAGTTTAGAGCATTATTTCTTATACAAGAGGCACTGGGAAAAATTTGAAAAAATTCATGAATATGAGGAAAACATTTGTGAACAAATTTCAGGCGACAAATTCGGGAAATAATGAAAATTGTTGTTTAAAATTACAAAAATGTACCTACAACTATACTATCTTCAGTTGTAATGAAGATGTTAAAGCGATTCAAACTGTAACGGATAGGCTCTGTAATTATTTAGAATCTCTTGGAAGAATGTGATTGTTTTATTTTTGGTCAAAATCGCGATATTTTCGGACATTTTTTTCAGGTCGAGTATTGAGCTCCGGCTAATTTTGCCGTATTTAAAGTTTCTAGTTTCTAGCTGTTATATAGCCGCGTCACTAAAAAGCTGATAAGTCGCACAGTTTTTAGAAGGGGGGAACATGTGCTTATTGGTTGATGCTCACCAAGAGCGATGATACGTAGGCTTATTCGTTAGTGTCAAGAGGGAGGGGAGAAAGTGCACATGTCGTTTAGTGGGGGAATCCGTTCTCATGGCTATATAACCGACCCCATAGAATTTTATGATATCCACGTTATGATCACATATAAATTGCTTTAATTCAGACTGGTTATTAAAGATCCCATTGGCATTCCAATGGCCTAAGATAAAAGTAGAGATATTACTTCTAGTAGCTACCATTTACAACTTCATAGAATACCTGTAACTGTTCTAGGCTACTTTTACAATTTATAAGTTTACTATTTAATGTCTTAATAAGCCTCAACATCTTACCTAAATCGATGAGTTGATTTAGTTTGCCCATTTCGTCCATGAGGCAATGAAAATCAGTGAAACTTTCACTCGGCTTGTCCTGCGAAGTCGTTGGTGGTCCCCAATTCAAATTTGTTTCCACGGGAGAGGCTAGTTCTCCTTTTCTCGATCTCAAAGCAGGATACTCCTGCTGATTTTCAGGCAGCTGAAGTCCTAGTCTCGTTTTTGAAGTTGTTCCACTAGAGGGCCTCGTTCTGGAAGTTGCGCCACTAAAGGGCCTCGTTTCTTGGTGAAGATTACTCTTTCTAGCAGTCTTTTTGGCTTCAACTTTTTCTAAGTGCTTAATATACGTAGGGCACTTTGAATAGTTTGCGGGATGAGCACCCTGGCAATTACAACACTTTGGAGGAGCACTTTTCTCTTTATCACAGTTTGCACTCAGGTGGTTTTTATCACACTTTACACATATAATCTTATTTTGGCAGTATAGAGTCCCATGTCCGAAATTTTGACACTTATGGCACTGTGTAACTTTACGCGAATTTTTGTATTTCTCCCACTTGACTTTCACATAGCACACATATTTGATATCCCACACTTTTTTCATATCTACTTCACTATCAAAGGAGATCATGTATACTGGATTGTTGTAGGGCAAAGCTACTGAGCTGTGCTTTTTCAGTATTGTGATCCTTTCACATTTGACTCCCTGTCTCTGAAGGTCCTCCTCAATTTCTCGGGTTGGAATATTCGGTAGCCACTTAGCTACAATGTGTTTTGAGCGTTGCCACTTAGGTGTGTAGGTGTAGTATGCCATCTTCTCCGCCTTAAGCTTGTCATGGAGTGCCAAATAATCCAGGAGCGCGGAACATCTAATCTTGAGTTTTTTCGGTGAATAGACGATCCTTGTCTGCTTGACAGTGGAAGAGTCAACTATACCTTTAATACACATCGAGTAGTCTTGGATGCCTTCGGTAATAACAATTGGTGGGAGTTTAACTTTTCCCTCCGATTTTTCTGGTTCAGTAACAGAGTCAGCTCCGTTCTCTTCTTCATCATCCATCCTTTCAGCGTTTTCGTTCAGCGAGTTGAGTGCTCCAAAACTATTGTAGATTGGTACCGTAGAGTTGATATCGGAATTTACACCGAGGTTGCTTCCAGTTCTTCTTCTTTTGGCTTCGTTGTTTCCAGGTGAGTCGCCACCCATGGCGAGTGGTGGATAACAAAATCAACGTGAAGATGCTTTCCAAACAAGATCACTTCAATCGATTCGGAATCCAATCAATTGAATCAATTCAATCATTCAATCAGCAATCAACCAAATTAAACTCAAAGAAAAATTTTAAAATGCAAGGCTTCACGTCCATTGGAAAAGATAGAAATGCAGGGGGGCTGGAGGAGGTGTCATGATTTTGGTTAAAAATGATATTAAGTTTCATGAGGTTCCAATTCAAACAAAGGCTATAGAGGCAGTTGCTATTATGTTAGAAGATAATACTGCTATTGTATCAGTTTATAAAGCTCCTCAGCATAAGCTGGATATTAATGATCTGAATAGTATATTTAAACTCTCAAATAAAGTACTGATGTATGGCGATTTAAATGCTAAAAACACTATATGGAATTGTAGAGCAAATAATTAAAATGGCAGAGTCTTATATGAGTATGCGTTCAAGCACCTGCTTAATCTTATTTATCCGGATGTTTACACTTTATATCCATATAATGATGCACTTCCTAGCACAGTTGACATTGGAATCTCTAAAAATATCAAGTGGAATCTAATGATTGATGTAATAGATGAATTGAACTATGATCATCTTCCAGTCCTCATCACTTTATCTGTTGTCCAACATTTAACATTAGAGCAAAAAAGATTTCATAATTACAAAAAAGCAAATTGGGATAAATTTAATAAATATATAAATAAGAATCTAAGACTGAGTAGGGGTATTGCCTCTAGAGAAAATATAGGTAGTGCTGTCAGCGATCTCTCGATAATATCCAAAATGCTATTGATCTCTCAATTCCTAATATTAGTTTTCAACCAAATACAAAATATGTACCTGATAATATCAAAGAACTAATGAATGTAAGGCTTAGCTTAAGAAAAGTGGGACAGAGAACAAAAAGCAAGGAGATTAGGAAAATTAAAAATAAACTTACAAACACTATAAATAAGAAAATGGCTCAATTTAATAATGAGAACTGGTCTAGTAGATTAGATAACTTAAAAATTAGAGATAACTCTTTATGGAAAATGGCCAAGTGTTTCACTAAAAGAAATAATAATACAATACCTATCTTGCATGGCCTTAATGGACTTGCAATTAGTAATGAGGATAGGGTTGAGCTAATAGCAAATAACTTCGAGAATGTTCATTACTTAACTAAAAATATGGGTCATGATGAAAATCGCGAGATCACTGAAAAGTGCTATAGTAAGATCAAAGAAAAAGTCATAGATGTGGAAAACATTGTGTTAGCTTCTCCGACAGAGATAAGAAAGGCAATCTTAAGAACAAAGCCTAAAAAAGCACCGGGCCTAGATAATATTCAGAATATTATTCTAAAACATCTACCTAAAAAAGCATTTGTACAAATAACGTACATTTTTAATGCGTGTTTCATTTTATCATATTTTCCTTCGTGCTGGAAAAAGGCAAATATACTGCCTATACACAAAGTAGGTAAAGATAAACTTTTTCCGCAAAGCTACAGACCAATAAGTCTATTACCCACATTGAGTAAAGTCTTTGAAAAAATTATTCTAAATCGCATTAAAAATTTTGAACTTATTCATACATCTCTTAAAAATATTTCTCAATACCAGAACAATTTGGTTGTGTTGAAAATAGAAATACTGTCCAACAGCTATATCGAGTAACAAATTATATCAGTGAAAATTTTAATTTAAATAAATCTACAGCATTAGTCATGCTGGATCTGGAAAAAGCTTTCGACACAGTCTGGCACAAAGGACTTATATATAAACTTTCAAATTTAGGATTTCCACTCTATATTCTCAAAGTCTTACAAAGCTATCTTAAAAACAGAACTTTTGTTGTCACGGCAAATGGAACAACATCAACTGAAAGCAAAATAGTGGCTGGAGTGCCCCAAGGCTCTATCTTAGGCCCGGTGCTTTTTATCTATTACACTAATGATATTCCGAGAACGGATGAAGTTAAGCTTTCAATGTTTGCGGATGACACTGCAATGTATATAGCCTCATGGCGTGTGAGATTAGCTGTAGAAAAATTACAAATGTACCTAGATGTTCTTTTAGAATATTTTTATCAATGGAAATTAAAAATTAATGTAGAAAAAACTGAATTTATTATATTTAAAGTCAAAAATAGGAAGGAAAAAACTCCAAATTTGATTATGAATAATACTTAGATAATGCCTAAGACTAATGGTATCTACCTAGGTGTTAATTTAAATAAAAAACTCAATCATAGAGAGCATATTGCTAGAATAAAGAGAAAAGCTTTTCTAATGGTCAGTATGTAACATTGCCTTATAGGAAGGCGTAGCAATATGTCTATTAAAAACAAATTAATATTGTATAAATCGATTGTTAGGCCGATAATTACCTATGCAGCTCCGATATAGTCTGGGACCAGCTATGCAAATTTAGATATACTGCAAATAATACAAAATAAATGCTTGCGTATGATAGTACAAGCTCAACCTACGGATAGGAATATAGATATACATAAAAAGTATAATATTAAAACTATTAGGAGCCACATCTATATGACTTGACTAGCGAATTCTATAAAAAACAGATTAAGAATATTCAGAATGATGAACTTCGAAATGATCTCATAGTTTATCAGAGTAGGGACGAAATGCCTTTCAAGCTAGTACACAATATGCCTTATCAAATGCTGCTATGTATGCCTCAACACTTACTCTAGACTTCTCGGTTGGCTTATTTAATACTAATGGAATGACATGTGCAATTACATCAACGTTCAATTTTCTGGAGGGCCTATGGGGCTGGGGTTGGGAATCCTGATAAAATTGAGTATTTTTGTTTTTTAGTTTTAAGTATTTTTATTACTAGATCTAAGGCTAGCATATAATCTATAAGTCTTTTTAACAAGTTTTTACTGAGAATGATTACAAAAAGCTAATGATTTTCAATCCAAATAATATAACATAATCACAACGTAATAAAATATAAAAACCAATAAGGGGTAGAGTTCCAACCTGGAGCTATAGGGACCTAGAGTAAAATTAAAAATGTATATGGATACTTAAGTATCATACCATGTAAAATTATATATCAATAAAGAACTTTTTAATTGCAAAAAAAAAATTTCTACCATTCCGAGTTGCGTTCTTTGTGTGAGTTCCTCGTGCATCTTTAACTTGCTGAAAAATGACTGGTCGTGGACTGTTAAAAATATCTGGTTGAATTTTCAACCGCATGTGGTTGAAGTTTCATACAATTACCGTTGTTGAAATTTCAACTACATGTGAATGAAAAATTAGCTACACGTGTAATTGAAATTTCAACCACATGCAGTTGAAATTTCAACAACATGTAATTGAAATTTCAGTAACGAGAAAAAAATTTTATTCGGCACGGTTAGTGAATTTCAAAGCAATTATAATTTTTCAAAAATCTTAAATAAAACCCATAAAGACTCCTGAAAAATACTGTGCTTTGAAATTCACTAACTGTACCGAAAGAATTCTGATAAGGAATCAGTGAGTTATTTCGTACGTTTGTGTCGTGTGATCCGTGAGATTAACAAAGTCCATATAATATTTAGGAAAATAAGCAGCTTTAAAGAAGAAAAACAAAAGGTACGTTGGAATTATATTACCATAATGAGTTGCGTGCCCAATTAGACAAACTTTTCAACACTCGTTTTTGTAAACATAACCTAAAAAAGCATACAGCAGTTAGTACCGATAGTGTGAATGAAATCCCATTATGATAATATTATTCCGACGTACCTTTTGTTATTCTTCTTTAAAGCTGCTTCTTTTCCTGAATATTATATGTCCTTTATTAATTTCATGGATCTCACGACGCAAACGTATACGAAATAACTCCTCGCGGGACTTTGTCTCGTTGGGGTCTGGCCTCGCGGGAAGTATTATTGAATTTTCAACTACATTTGGTTGAATTTTATTTCAATTCCGTGGATGAACGAGATTTCAACCACAAAAGTGGTTGAAAAGTGGTTAAATTTTCAACATATTTCTAACAGTGATATGTAGTCTCAGATGGTACGTCGCATCGTGGCACGTGTCATATGCGTCCGTTCGCATTAAAACAAGTAATAATTAAGTTATAAAATGATTATTAGTGCTAAATCACACGTGATTTAGATTTAGAAAATGGGTAAGTTTATATTTCTTTTCATTACACATCACTGCCACTTGTAAAAGTGCAGAAACTTAGCCTCCTTTACTTTCGTTTTTGTAGTCTCATTATAGCCACTTTCCTGCTTATTGTGTGTTTAAAAAATTGAAATTCGTTTCCAGTTATACTTCCGAGCTCGTCTATCAAAATTTTGTATAGAGTTACAAATAAGTTTGCAAAAATTATTATATATATTTGAGGTTATCTAATGGACCAGGATTCTAATATGGATATTAGATTTTAAAATCTTGGATTATAGATTTTATTATCTCAGATTATAAAGTTTAATAATCCTGTAATATGTATTTCTTAATATCTATAGATTGTAGTTCTAATAATTTGGATCGCTGTCCCATAGTTAATAGTCCAAGATTATATCCAGTAACATATTTTTTATTACCGGGTATAATCCATTTTTCTCAGTGTATAAGAAAGCATCGTTTTTATCTCTGTAAATATTGTATAGTTCTCTTTAGGTTAAGCTTCATTAAAATTTATCAGGTTTTTATCAAAAATGTCTCCTGATTTCTATATCATTGAATAAGTGCAATACCACTTGGCACATGCGAAATACCACCATTACAACTCATAATTAAAGTAGGCTTATTCCGAATAGGATAGATACTGCAGATAAGAATCCATATTATGTATAATATACCATTTATGTTCAATTACTGATTAATAAATTTACTGATTAATAAATAAGTTTTATGAAATTGAAAAAAAAAATTTGAAAACGCGTATTAGTGATTGGTCACAGAAGATTGATCGTGAGGATTTGTGATTCGAATCTGAACTGCTGCCATCTGCTAGACAATTCGCAAATTAGTGATAAAGTGTATTATTATTATTATTATACCATTAAGCCATTTCCCTTTCGGGGTAGGCGTGACTTGCTCGGTTGGAAAAAGTAGTGTGTATGGTTGGTATATAGGTATAAGGTAGATAGGTATATAGGTGTTAGGTATAGACATTTTAGATTGATCTGGAATTCTCGTGTTATTTATTCCAATGACACGTTCATTCCGCAACACTGCTCAGACCCAGGTTGCTGATCAATCTCTCTAGCGATCACCCCAGGTGAAGAGCCTCACAAAATTGTTATGTGTGGTTCCCCACTTGGGCCCATTTAGTATCCAAGGTCTTTGTTTCAGGCGTCATTCACTCTATTGTCACTCTGTTTACAAACTATTTGTCGCCACACTTTTCTGTCCTGGCATACTACTCTAGCTTCCTTCACGTCCATGCATTTTTTCATGCAGGCTCTCGTGTTTCTATGGCTTCTTATGTCTCTTCGGATTAGTGTTTCATTCACAGATTCTAACCATTCTTTTGGCGGTATACCTCTGGGCATTCTGCCATTTACTTTACCTTTATACACTTGTTTCGTTAGTCGTTCATCTTTCATTCTTTCAACATGTCCGAACCATCTTAACTGATTTCTTTCCCATGTGTCAACTATTGTCTCTTTTGCACCACATTCTTTGAGGATTATTTCGTTTCGAACTTTGTCCATCAGTGTTTTTCCGCATATTGTGCGAAGAGGTTTCATGCCAATCGCGTTAATTTTACTCCTGTCCTTCTCTTGACAGGTCCATGTCTCGCTACCGTATAGTACAGTCAGTACGAATATAGAATTATGTATGGCCATTTTAGCTTTTTTTGATATGTTTTTATTTCTGAGAATGGACCCTGCTCTACCGATAACCTGCTTACCCTTATTTATGCGCCTATCTAACTCCCCATCTATTTTTCCGTCGCTAGTGAATAGGCTACCCAGATATACGTACTTGTCAACTTGTTCTAATCTCTCATCATTTAGGACAATGTTGCACATTGTTTTCTCAGTTTTTCCCTCAAACATCATGATTTTTGTTTTATTTACGTTAATTTTAAGGCACATGTTCTTCATGCTTGTATTAAGTTTATTCAACATTGTTTGCAAGTCCTCGATTGATTCTGCCATAATAATCTTGTCATCTGCGAAAGCTTACCCACGTACCTTCACTGTTTTGAGATCTACACCTTCTTCGTCGAAGAGGGCCATTCTTAGACACTTATCCATAAATATGATAAATAGCCATGAGGACATAACGCATCCTTGTTTTACGCCTTGCATAATATCGAACCAGTCACTCAGTTTTCCATTTACTCTTGCACTCGCTTTACTACCTGTATATATTGATTTTATTGCTTGTAGGAGCCATCCATTGACTCCGTACTCTTTAAGGACTTCCCAAAGTTCACTTCTATTTACCTTGTAAAATGCATTTTCTAGGTCAACAAAAGCACAGAAAACTTTCTTTCCTACTCTTAAGCTTTTTTCTGTGATCTGTCTTAAACTAAATATCTGATCTGTACATGATCTTCCTGGCATAAATCCACTTTGGACTTCCCATATCTTTTCTTCTGTAATTTTCATCACCCTACGAATGAGTATTTTTGAGTATATTTTACTTACGGTGCTTAGTAAGCTGATACCTCTGTAATTACTGCAATTGCTTTTATCTCCCTTTCTTTTGTATATTGGTACGATAATCGCTTTTCTCCAATCGTCTGGGACTTCTCCCATCTCGACACATAAATTTATCAATTCGCACAACCTGTGAGGTATGTATTCGCCACCGTATTTAAGCATTTCAGCGCTAATACTGTCTACGCCAGCAGCCTTACCATTTTTTAAGTTCTTAATTATATCTCTAACCTCAGTGACACAGACTTTTTCAATTGGGTTTTCTAATGCATCATGTTCTATGTCGCAGTTCTGTTGCCCTATATCTTCACCTCCTAATAATTCTTTAAAAGAGTCTTTTAAAGCGTCTACTATCCCGTCTATATCATATAGCATTTCACCTTTGCTGTTTCTCATGCTGGTAAACTCTGTACTTTTACTTTCCTTCAACTGTTTATATAATAGTTTCATAATTCCTTCAAAGCAGTTTTGTATTTTGTTCTCTTCTTCTGCTCTGATTTTCTCTTTACTCTCTTCGACTAGTCGTTTAACTTTCCTATTTTTGTGCCTGTAGTCATTTTTGAGCCTATTTCTCTCCTCATCGCTAAGACCTGTCATGTTCAGCGTTTTGTTGTGCGCTTCTTTCTTTTCTTTTTGGGCTGCCTCAATTTCATCATTCCACCATGCATCACCAGATTTTCTTCCTACAACCGCCGTACCACACACTTCAATTGCAGTTTTAACAATGATATCCCGTAACAAAGTCCACGCGCCCTCTATATCTTTACTGCTTATGAGCGCTTCCCAAGTTGCCCTATCTATGCGTTCGCTTAACTTTTTTTGAAACTCTATTCGCACTTCCGGTTTCTGAAAATTTTCAATCTTTATTCGCGTTTGTTTCGTTTTTTTTTTGTTCTCTTTCTTCTCCATCCCGGTCCTAAGTTTATTTTAGAGACTACAAGGTAATGATCAGTATTGCATTCGGAACCCCTCATGACTCTTGTATCTTTGACTAGTTCTCTTAGTCTTTCATCCGCAATAACGAAGTCAATTACACTGCGGTTGTTTTCTTTACACCAGGTGTACGTGTGGATCATTTTATGTCGAAACCAAGTATTGGTAATAAATAGGCCCTTTTCTAAGCATAAGCTAATTAATTTTCCCCCGTTATAATTGTTTTTTGTTGGATCCCCAAAATTACCTAGCACCTTTTCTGTATCTGTATCCTGATGTTGGACGCCGACCCATCCATTCATATCTCCTAGCAGAATTATTCTTTCACCTTGATCGTAAGTACTTATTGTATTATTTAAAGTGTCCCAGAAGGCGTCTTTGACTACTCGCGGCTCACTGTCAATTGGGGCGTAGCACGCTATGATAAATAATCTTCTGATTCCTACCTTCATTCTAACCCACAGCAATCTGGGCGATACATATCCTTGATCTTTGAGATGCTGTTTTGCTTTTTCATTCATAATTAAACCGACCCCTTGACTACGATTTGATTCACTACCTACTCCTGACCATATTTCAAAACCGCCTCACAAAACCCCATTTTCTATGTTTCTACTTTCGCAACCCTTTTTCTTCGTCTCAGGTACACATAAAATATCTAGTTTCCTTGCATGCATAGTTTCTCGTAGTTCTCTTACTTTAAGATCATTCACTCCTCTAGCATTCCAAAATCCAGTCTCTATTCATCGCCTGAAACTCGAACTTTACGTTTACCGTGTGTATGCATTTCGTCAATCAAAGTTTCAGTCCATTCCGAGGCTACTTTATTGTTTGTATTATTCATGTTTAGATTGTTCACCCAACTATCACCTTTATGCGCGAGATTTGTTTTGCGAGCCGAAATCATGTCCAAGTTAAGTGATTATTCGTCGTATGGTGGAAAGTCTATTCGTAACGTCAGTCCCACTAACACTGGGGGGCGGGGGCCCGCCCCCCCCCCGAGGACAGAGAAAGGAAACCGAGAGTCTCAATTGGTAGGTGATTTATGCTGAGAAGGTTACCAGCCTTCAGCAGCGTTGTAATAGATAGGAGTTAATATGTACCCATCTCTTAAAATATTTGAAAATATTTGAAATTTTCTGAAGTATTATTATTCTCTTCAGTAAGCTCTTTAAATTCGACAAAAGAGTTATATATAAATATATATAGTAAATGCTCTCTTGTTTGGAAATATTAAAATAGTTATATTAATTGAACTGCAATATTATAATTTCTTTTTTTGGGAGAGTTTGAAAATGCATTTAGGAATCTTTGAAAATAACGCGTGAAGTATCTTTAAAGATTGCCCCCCCCCCATAATCTTATCATTACATGAAGAAAAATTTTACTTGAGCAGAAATTAATATAAATTGGTATAAAATAAAGAAAAACTCATCTTTTTAAAGCAGACTGCAGGCTGTTCCATTTTCTGTCAATTTCCAAATTACACTTTGGTTACGCGGTTATAAAATCTTTTATGAATATGTATATATACAGAAACAAAGTTTATTGAAAAATAATCAAACTGTAAAATTTTATATTTGGTTCTTTCCCTATTTTCGAACAGTCGACTAACTTCTTGAGACACTCGATATTATAAATAATAATAATATGGCAATATAATAATAATTTATTATAGGAATATTGAAGTGATGAGCATGTCTTTAGTGTGCTTTTAGTGTGTAATATTCCTGATTATATGACACTTTGTGTGTATTTATAACTTAATATTTCTCATTTTATGATACAATAGTTAAATATTGTACTATTTTTCCAAAGTAGCAAAAAATATTATCGGAACAGAAAGCTCTTTATTGACCCAAAGATTTGCCGGTCTACAGAAACTTTAAATACCGCAAAATTTGCCGGATCTCAATACTCGACTTTTTTTTATTGAAATATGGAGTATTTAATTTTTCGTTGATAAATCATCTTTTTGTGTAAAATTCAAATTTTCATGTTGAAAATTCGACTGTTTTTGGTTGAAGTTTAATATTGTTTGTTTAAAAATACGACTATTCATAGATGAAAATTAATTTTCTTTTTAATTAGAAAATTCAAGTATTTTGTTACAAAGTGATCGCTTTTGTTTAAAAATGCAACTCTTTGGTTGAAAATTCGTCCTTTTGGATTTAAAATTCACCTTTCTTACTAAGAATTAAACTGTCTTCTAAAAAATTCAAATATTTTGTTGGAAATGCAACTGCTTTTGGTAGAAGTTAAATCTTTTTTGTTTAAAATTCGATCATTTGGTTGAAAATTCAACAATTTGGTTCAAAATTCAACTTAATTGTTTAAAATTTTATTTTATTGAAAATTAAACTTTAATTAGCTTAAAATTCGATAACTCAGTTAAATTTGAAAAAATTCTAATAAAAAAAGCTCATTACACACGGATTTGAAGTCGCTTTGATGATATCAACAACAACAAAACATTGGGTTTTAAAAATACCATTAAATTGTTGTTTAAGTATTTTTTCACTGTAAAAAAAGGTACATGGAGACATGTATTTTTTTTTATCTTGGAAAACTTGGAGAAGTCCTGGATTTTCTTTTTAAAGAAACACAAGACACCCTGATTGTTAAAAAGGTGTTTGTTTTACTTTGAAAATGCCTTGTTTCGTATAGCAGATAACAAGCTTATAAAAGTGCTTAAAACAAGCCTAGAATGACTTCTAGGTTTTCCAGGACCCCTGATAACGTATATGCATACAACATGCATCCATTTTAAAGATATTAAGAAAATAAAAACAACACAAATATGGGACCACTAATCATATCCGATATTGAATTTTCGTTCAGAAAAACGCATTGACGGCAAGGGTACAAGGGCTAGTGTTTATATGTCTAAGATTCGAAAATCATCATTAAATGATGATTTGGTTAGAGTAAGATGAGTGGTTAGAAAATTGTTCTAACCACTGCCACCGCCAGGTTTCCCCTGTAAACTCAAAAACCAAAATGAAACAAACGTTTTATATAATACTTAGAGTATTATATATATTGCCAACGGCGATACCACGCTGGAAACACCAGTTCTCGTAAGATCACTGAAGTTAAGCATTGTTGGGCGCGGTTAGGACTTGGATGGGTGACCGTTCAGGAATACTGCGTTGCTGTTGGCCCATCGTGGGTGTGGTGGGCCCACATTGGTAGTAAATATCCACCTAGAAACACTACCCGAATCGGGTAGTGAGGCAATGAACTTTCGAGTTCGAACTGCTAATCAATGTATGTATGTATTATATATATTAACTGAGGATCATGTTGTATTATGCGACGAAAATATAATTAGGCAATCGGATGGGACGTTAAAGTGAGTAATATCTCATATGGAAATAGGAGTGTTCGATTCCGATTCTTGAAAAAATCGATTTTTTGCCAATGAATCGATTTTTAAATCAATTCTTTACTATTAAAATTCTTTTATCCATTTGTTTTCATCCACCAAATTTGTTTACACCGTGACAACAAAATCAATTATATCTAAAGTCGGCGTCAAAAGTAAGCGACCCTCACATTCATCGCTCGCAACCCGTTAAAAAAATCGCAGAAAATTCTAGCCAGGCACACGTGAAAGCTTAAAGCCTCCCGAATTGAACGATATATGTATATTGTTGTTCTAAAAATTTATGTACGATAACGCTGTTGTAAAACGTGCCGAAAAACAAGGTTTTGGAGGCACCTTTTTTAAGCCTCGACTTTCGAGGCTTCCGAAAACGAGCTGGCCGTCTTAAAAAATCTGAAAAAATTCACAAACGCTCATTAAGGTGTCTACAATGCAACACAGCTTTCCAAATTTCAAAATTGTTTACTAATCACAGACCGTGTTCCACAAGCATATCATCTTGGAAATAAATAATGATAGGATGTTGTTTTATGGCTTGAAGTGTGCAGTTTTGTAGCGTGATTGAAGTTCACTTTCATATTCATATTTCGAAATTTGGAAAGCTGTGTTGCATTGTAGACACCTTACGCTTACGGAGCGTCTGTGAATTTTTTTAGATTTTTTAAGACGGCCAGCTAGTTTTGGGAAGCCTCGAAAGTCGTGGCTTAAAAAAAGGTGTCTCCAAAACCTTGTTTTTCGGCACGTTTTTACATCAGCGCTATCGTAAAAAATTTGTTAGAACAAAAATATACATGCATCGTTCAATTCAGGAGGCTTTAAGCGTTCACGTGTGCCTGGCTAGAATTTTCTGCGACTTTTTTTTAACGGGAAACAGAAAATTTATGACCCTCGAAAAAAGATCCCAATTGGAAGGCCTCGGTTCTTAAAGCTGAACCTAGATTCTAGAATAGAGGACCTAGAGTCCTAGGCTCTTATAGACCAGGACCCTTTTTCTGGTTTAACTTACCAGGACTTGAAAAAAAAGTATTTGAACTGAGTAATTGCCAATAATTGTCCATAAAAATAAATTTTTGAAACATTAATAATACAAAATTTGTACTTCTTTACTAATAAAATTTGTTTATAAAAAATAAGTGGTCACAAATAAATTCAAAGTGTTCAAAATTTATAAGATTTTTTCAAATTGAAGAATCTTTAGACCTGTTTAGCATCATCCGGACACTCTATTAACCACCTCTTGCACATGTTTTTTACATTCTCATCAGAGAAGGTATTAGATTTGTGTAAAATTTGACCCCCCCGTTTTTGTCAAATGTCCACGTTTTGAGACCTTCTGAACCCAAAAAACATGTTTTCGTGAATGTGTCTGCCTGTCTGTATGTATGAATGTGTGTATGTATGTATGTAGATGTTTAGTCTGTAAGTGTCCTAAAATGAAGGTCAAGTTCGTTAGCCAGCCATTTTGGATGAAAATTCAAAAGGTGAGCGCTTTTTCAAAATTTTTGAGACCACTTTTTTTACAAATATAATAATTTTATGTACGGATATTCATATTACTCAAAAAGACAAACAATTTATCCCAATGACTTTTTTTGATAAAACAAAAATTACTGGAGTTATAGCATTTACAAAATTCCAAAAAACAAACAAAAATGAACATTTTAAGCCAAACAACGCACGATATGAAAAAAATTCAAGAGAAGAAAAATGTTTTTTTTTAACACCCTACAATATTGTTATAAGACTTTTTTTAATTTTCTTGAAAAATCGACAATTCAAATTTTTATCGCACAAAAACATAATGAAAAATCAAAAATTCCATTTTGCAGTAAAAATATACATGATATGAGAAAAAATGAAGAAGCAAAAATTGTACATATAAAAAAGATCTACAAATTAGTTATTGATCACTTTTTGATAGGATGCGTAGTTTTTTTTATTCGTAAAAAATAGCATTAAAAATAGAAGAAATAGAAAAATTAAATCTTTGGAAGAACAACGCAAGGCACGTAAAAACATGAATAGACAAAAATTGTGCATTAAAAAATATCTACGAATTTATTAGCCATCACTTTTTGATAGAATCCATAGTTTTTGTTTCAATCTTAGAAAATAAAATTAAAAATGAAAGAATTCAATTTTTGGACAAAGGACACAAGCTATGAAAAAAATTAATAGACTAAAGTTACTCATACAAAAACAAGCTATAAAAATTTGTCATAAATAATTTTTTTAAAGAATCGTAGTTTTTGTTTTAATCATAAATGATCGCATTAAAAATAAAAAAATTAAATTTTTGGAAAAACCATACCAGAGACGAAAAAAAATTAAGACAAAAGTTGTTCAACCAAAGATGATCTACAAATTTTTTATAAACTTTTGTTATACATATTTTCTTAGAACCACTTTACGCTAGCATGCGTATTTTTGGTTCAAATCGGAAAAAATAACATAAAAAATAAACAAATTAAATATATCGAAAAACGACACCAGTTGCGATAAAATGTTTGATAACAAAATTGTTTTTTTTACATTCTCATCCAGAGAAGGTATTAGATTTGTGTTAAATTTGACCCTCTCCGTTTTTGTCAAATGTCCACGTTTTGAGACATTCTGAACCCAAAAAACAGGTTTTCGCGAATGTGTCGCGAGAAGTCAAAGACGCCTTCTGGGACACTTTAAATGACACAATAAGTACTTGCGATCAAGGTGAAAGAATAATTATGCTAGGAGATATGAACGGATGGGTCGGCGTCCAACGCCAGGATACAGATACAGAAAGGGTGCAAGGTAATTTTGGGGATCCAACAAGAAAAAATTATAACGGGGAAAAATTAGTTAGCTTATGCTTAGAAAAGGGTCTATTTATTACCAATACTTGGTTTCGACATAAAATGATCCACACGTACACTTGGTGTAAAGGAAATAACCGCAGTGTAATTGACTTCTTTATTGCGGATGAAAGACTAAGAGAACTAGTCAAAGATACAAGAGTCATGAGGGGTTCCGAATGCAATACTGATCATTATCTTTTAATCTCTAAAATAAACTTAGGCCGGGGATGGAAAAGAAAGAGAACAGAAAAAACGAAACAAACTCGAATAAAGATTGAAAATTTACAGAAACCGGAAGTGCGAATAGAGTTTCAAAATAAGTTAAGCGAACGCATAGATAGGGCAACTTGGGAAGCGCTTACGAGCAATAAAGATATAGAGGGCGCGTGGGCTTTATTACGGGATATCATTGTTAAAACTGCAATTGAAGTGTGTGGTACGGCAGTGGTAGGAAGAAAGTCTGGTGATGCGTGGTGGAATGATGAAATTCAAGCAGCACAGCAAGAAAAGAAAAAAGCGCACAAGAGAACATTAAACATGACAGGTCTTAGCGCTGAGGAGAGAAATAGACTCAAAAATGATTACAAAGACAAAAAGAGGAAAATGAAACGACTAGTCAAGGAGAGTAAAGAAAAAATCAGAACAGAAGAAGAGAACAAAATACAAAACTACTTTGAAGGAATTATAAAACTACACGGAGAAACCTTTTGCTGTAATATTTGCTAAAAATCAGACTAGATTTTACTACTTCTAGTTTACAATGGAGGGACAGAGCGGAATTTTTGTAATGTTTACTACTTCGAGTAGTAACTGGTAACTACATCCCGAACTACAAAATTAATTGGAATCAAATCTAAAAATGTTACATTTATTTCAAAAAAGATTTGAAGTATTTACAAACCTCTGTGGTAAACCAGCAAGCAATGTATTACAGTCACTTACTGCAATATTTGCAAACAACTGTAGTAACGTCGAGAGAGACTGGCGCACTGATTTAGTAAATGACTTAGTAAAAATTGGTACAGTCGGATTAGCAGACGAAAAAAATAAACCCAACACGCGCCCCGTCGCGTTGAAGGTCACGACACACTTACTCTTTTACACAAGCATACGACGTACATGCTGACTATAGGCCTACAGGAGTAGTACATATGATTATATAAATGCAGTTTATAAATTTATTATATACATACAGGAATATTATATTACAAGCTGAAACAGAAAAATGTGATCAATATAGGGCTTGTGGGAATCGAACACGGGTCTCCGACGCGGCAGCACGGCGATATTCCATCCTGCTAAACCAGATTATGCGATTCAGAAATTTATCGCCTCTATGAAGTAAATGCCTAGCACTTCAATTAATTTTCATTAAATCATTCATTGATTGTTCACAGGCTTTCGAATTATCATAATTTATTGTAATAAGGATCTGAACTGAAGATTTCCAAACTGTAATTAGCAAGTTGAAAATGAAATAAAATTTATATTTTAAAATAAAAATATTCAAAATGAACAATTTTTAAGTTAGAATCATGAAATTAAAATTTTTAATTGACAGTTGGTTCATTTTAAACGTTGTGTTGTGCCGTTGTGTTGTTCGGCTCACATCGTTCACACTCGGCTGCGCTCGGTCCAACGCTAGGCTCGCTTACTAAGTTACTTACTAATATTCCAGAGCAATCCACCGAATTTGTCTTACTCTATAATGCAAGAAATAGGAAGTGTCATGGTACAATTCATATTCCTACAGACAATAGTAGTTCCTCTTACAAATTTAGTCTTTTATGTTATTTTAGATACTTATTACTTCTATTCTTTTAATACAATTTAATAATGTCTCTACTAATTTATCCTATCCAGGATTTTGCTACAGAAAATACTAAGAATTGGTATTATCAACACGAAACTTTCATATGAAAATAGTACAGCTTACTACCACTGTATTAAAATATACAAATTATCGCCTTTGTCCCTCCATTGTAACCTAATTTAGTAACTTTTCCAG
Source organism: Andricus curvator (assembly GCA_932195095.1). Lineage (NCBI taxonomy): Eukaryota > Metazoa > Arthropoda > Insecta > Hymenoptera > Cynipidae > Andricus > Andricus curvator. The sequence continues at coordinate 1,293 of CAKNYM010052749.1, read as the reverse complement.
TACAAAGTTTCTCCGTGTATTATATACACAGTTGAAGGAAAGTAAGAGTACAGAGTTTGCCAGCATGAGAAACAGCAAAGGTGAAATGCTATATGATATAGACGAGATAGTAGACGCTTTAAAAGACTCTTTTAAAGAATTATTAGGAGGTGAAGATATAGGACAACAAAACTGCGACATAGAACATAATGCATTAGAAAACCCAATTGAAAAAGTCTGTGTCACTGAGGTCCGAGACATAATTAGGAACTTGAAAAACGGTAAGGCTGCTGGCATAGACAGTATTAGTGCTGAAATGCTTAAATACGGTGGCGAGTACATACCTCACAGGTTGTGCGAATTAATAAATTTATGTATCGAGACGGGGAAAGTCCCAGACGATTGGAAAAAAGCGATTATCGTACCAATATACAAAAGAAAGGGAGATAAAAGCAACTGCAGTAATTACAGAGGTATCAGCCTACTAAGTACCGTAAGTAAAATATACTCAAAAATACTTATTCGTAGGGTAATGGAAATCACAGAAGAAAAGATATGGGAAGTCCAAAGTGGTTTTATGCCAGGAAGATCATGTACAGATCAGATATTTAGCCTAAGACAGATCACAGAAAAAAGCTTGAGAGTAGGAAAGAAAGTTTTCTGTGCATTTATTGACCTAGAAAAAGCATTCGACAAAGTAAATAGAAATAAACTTTGGGAAGTCCTCAAAGAGAACGGAGTAAATGGAGGGCTCCTACAAGCAATAAAAACAATATATACAGGTAGTAAAGCGAGTGTAAGGGTAAATGGGAAACTGAGTGACTGGTTCGATATTATGCAAGGCGTGAAACAAGGATGCGTTATGTCCTCGTGGCTATTTATCATATTCATGGATAAGTGTCTAAGAACTGCACTCTTCGACGAAGAAGGTGTAAGTCTCCAAACAGTCAAGGTACGTGGATTAGCTTTCGCAGATGACAAGATTGTTATGGCAGAATCAATCGAGGACTTGCAAAGAATGTTGAATAAACTTAATACAAGCATGAAAAACATGGACCTCAAAATTAACGTAAATAAAACAAAAATCATGGTGTTTGAAGGAAAAAGTGTGAAAACGATATGCAACATTGTCCTAAATGATGAGAGATTAGAACAAGTTGACAAGTACGTATATCTAGGTAGTCTATTCACTAGCGACGGAAAAATAGATGGGGAGTTAGATAGGCGCATAAATAAGGGTAAGCAGGTTATCGGTAGAGCAGGGTCCATCCTAACAAATAAAAACATATCAAAAAAAGCTAAAATGGCCATACA
>CAKNYM010052748.1:628471-648349 GCA_932195095.1 Andricus curvator | reverse complement strand
TTCTGGGATCACTTCATCTGGTCCGTCAACACTGTTCCTCATAACATCGTACAAAGATTGGTAGCTCTGAAAAAGTATCCAGAGGTGAAACCCTCATCTCCAACTGTCCCGTCTGCCGCGTCGGGTCAGCCGCGGCTAGAGACATGACTCCAAGGAACAGTGTTGCACGATGTCATCTCGCGTAAATTTACCGCTCTTGCTCATCTTCTAGGATAGAAGGAGCAGAAGTGGATGACGTACACGTTCCAGTTGCGTCGAGATTGATTGCTTTAAGGAACCATGATCGTAGCTTCCGGAGCCTACAACTTCTCACATTATAATAATAATGTCCGAGACTATGTTGGCTGTAGCGTTACTACTGACAGGGTTTCCCATGCCAGACAGGCAGAGAACGAAGAGGAAAGTGACTAAGAGGAACATTAAAACCCATAAATCATAATGGAGAGTATTTTGAAAATTTTGAAACGCTTGTTGCTTCCCGAGGATCGTCGGGGCGCTCCTGGAGCCACCGCTGGGGGCCACATCATGCGGGACGGTGGTGATGGTGAGCTGCGAGATGGTCAGGCAGATCTCACTAATCAAACAGCTGGCCAGCAAGAATATCTGTGACATACGGTCAGCCGTGAAACATCAACTGTGCCTGCTGAGGATGCTTTAGCTAGCGTTATCTATGTGCAGCCAACCACCTCAACAGAAATACCGTGGAAGAGCATCAAGTGGGATACCACAATGAATGAGGAATTGATGCGACTCTATTATGAAAGTGCGAAGTTTGAAACCTTACGAAAAAAGGACATAATTTTAGAACGAAATTTGCTGCAAAGTATTCTCAAATAGAGAAGGTCGCACTAAGAGATCTTATCGCTAAGGTGAAGGACATCAGGACTAATCTGCACATCTCAGAAGATCGATCAATGGAGATTAAGCAACAGGCTTTTTTGTGATTTGGTGTGGAAAAACGACGGCAATAAACATCAGTTAGAGGAAGTCGCGTCACACGAACAAGCAGCGGCAATTGATGTTCTTTCTCAACCTGGTGATGATCCAGCAGCACCACATCCTCCAGAGGTAGATAGCCTAATACAAACAGAGCCAGAAGTAGAGGTTCAACAACCAAGAGGGCGATTAAGATGGACATACCATATGAACAGAGATGTGATGCGCTTTTATTTTTTGGCAAAGAAAACTGGTCAAAGTGTAAGGAGAGAACATCATCGACTCTTCCTACTCAAGTACCCAGAACTAGCCACAAGAATAAATGAGCAGAATTTAGCAGATTAAAAACGCTCAAAATCTGTAAACAGATTGCTTTCGACTGTTGAAATAGCTGCCATCGAAATGGAAGTGGAACAGCAGCTTCCTATCGATGAACTTCCCCTGGAAGATGTGGACAACGAAGACTTGATTGAAGCTGAAGGCATAGGTGCTAGGGATAATGAAGATCAAGCACCGGATCCACTAGAACCACATCTGGACATTAATAACGATGATCTGAACAGCGAAGTCCCAGAAAAACTGAAGCACCTTGAGAGGAATTTTGGTCATGCTTTACTAGAATTCAGACATGTAGAACGCAACACAAACTGCGTTAGAGGTGCAAACTCTTATATACTGTGCAGGTGTGGCAACCGTTGGAATTTTGGGCCGCAGAACTAGGCCTGCAAATGCAGTCTTTGCCCCAGGAACGGAACGAGATCCACCATGGAAGATCAGGTTGGATATGGATGTCAGCAAAGTAAGGTGCAAATTGGGTCGACTGACTCAATATAAGAAAGTAAATCGAACCAGAAAGCTGATACACCATGTTGCTAAAATCATCCACCCTCGGTACATCGAGCCATTGACACCAGCAATATTGGATGAGATTATAGAATCCCAAGGACAAAGACTTGATGTTCTTACTGCTCGACTCGTCGGTAAAAGAAAAGTAGTGCAAGAAGGCAACAAAATCGAACCTTCAACGCAGATGAAAGAAGGTTCTATCGTGAACTGAGTGTAAAGCAAAATAACTAGCAAGACACCGAAGTCCCTCAATTGGAAGACATGACTAACTACTGGTCGGATGTTTGGGGAAAAACCAACAGAAGCAATTTGTACACTGCGTGGTTCCAACTGGAGAAAGAAAGAGTAAGCAATAACTCTGAAATGGAGCAGACTAACATCACAGCTTTAGATGTTTCAGCGGTTTTGAAAAAAGCAAGTAACTGGAAAGCTCCAGGCTCGAACACGGTGCACAATTTCTGGTACAAGTACGTGACTAGTGTGCATCCTGCGTTGGCAAGGTGTTTTCAGCAGATCATCGAACACCCAGATTTGATGCCAGGCTTTATGCTCCAGGGTACTACGTATATGTTGCCTAAAAAACAAGACGCTCAAAATCCATCTGAATTTCGACCGATAGCCTGCCTTCCAACAATATATAAATGTCTTACAGCTATCATAGCAGATAAGGTATACTCTCACTGCGACGAGAATGACATCCTTACAGAAGAACAAAAAGGATGTTTTAAAAACTCGCGAAGCAGTAAAGATCTAGTCACCATTGACGCTGTTGCTATGACGCAAGCTCGTAAACAGCAAAGATACTTACACACGGCATATATTGACTACAAGCAAGCGTTTCCTTCCTTGCCACATGACTATTTGCTTGAAGTCTTAGAAGTTTACAAAATTTGCCCACGCATCATTGACTTCCTAAGTCGTGCGATGATGCTTTGGGGTACAAGAATCAAGTATTTTGATCATGGACAACCAAAGGTAACTAGATCAATACGCATTACGACGGGTATATTCCAAGGAGACTCCTGCAGTGCATTATGGTTCTGTTTAGCGTTAAACCCACTGAGCAAAACACTAAATAACATGTCTCATGGGTTCCGAGTACATAATAACGAGGATGGTCATCAAGTGACCCATCTTCTATACATGGATGACCTGGAGCTATACGCTAGTTTGGGCAAGAAACTGCAGCAAGTGATCGATGTCACAAAGCAGTTTTCCAATGATATCCACATGGAGTTTCGACTAGCTAAATGCAGAACGATGCACTTAACCAGAGGAAAATTAGGGACCGCAGAACTAGAGAACGATTTCGAAAATGACATCGAGGCAATAGCTGAGGGCGAGTCATATAAATACCTGGGTATTCTCGAATCCAAGGGTATTCAGCATACGATAGTTAAGAAAAGCCTAACGACTGTCTTTACTACAAAACTCAGATTGGTTCTAAAAATTTCTCTTACTTCGGCAAACAAGATCAGGGCAATCAACATCTATGCCATCCCTGTCCTCACGTACTCCTTTGGGCTCATCATATGGTCGAACACTAACCTCGAACGATTAAACAGAATCATCCGCGTAGAAATGACGAAACACCGAATGCACCACAGTAATTCGGCGATTGAAAGGGTAGTTCTACCACGATAGAGGGGGTAGGGGCATTGTAGATGCCAGAGAACTGTGTGAGTCACAACTTATACAGTTGCGAGACTATTTTAACAGAAAGCGAGATATTACGCTTTACAGCACGATCTGTAAAGCGGATCTTGACTACACGCCCTTGAATTTGTCCTCAGAGGAGACCTTGAATATCAGGGCAGAAACCATAGAGGAATTAGAAACGCAATGGAGACAGAAAGGCATCCAGGGCAAACACTCCAAAACGTTAGATCAATATGAAGTGGATAGTGAGCCATCCAATATTTGGCTGAGAAAGGGCGTCCTGTATCCAGAAACGGAAGGATTCGTCATTGCGATTCAGGACCGGGTTGTCAGCACCAGAAATCATCGCCAACACGTGTTACATCAAGACGTGGTTGACCGGTGCCAATTATGTGGAGATACCAACGAATTCATCAAGCACATTATTGATGGTTATCGCGTAATGGCTGAAAGAGAATATACGCACAGACATAATGATATGGCGGGCATTATACATCAAAAACTTTCCCTAAACCTAGGACTCTTAATAGAATGGATGCATTTCTATAGATACATTCCAATGCCCGTTTTAGAAAACGAAGATTACATCTTATATTGGATTGTTACTATCCAGACGGATCATTACATCCGAGCCAATCGACCCGACATCGTGACACGAGAAAAAAAAGGTGGAAGAGTCTACATCATCGACATTGCTTGTCCACTTAACCGAAATTTGCAGGCAACCTATACAACCGAGATCCATAAGTATAGCGAGCTAAGGCATGAAGTAAAGACAATATGGAGGAATGTGAAACATGCATCTATTCATCCTCTTGTGATTTCAGCTACAGGAAATATGCACGCAAGGTGCACTGAACACCTTGAACATTTAGGAGTCAGTAGGGTACTGGCAGCAGCTCAGAAGGCTGTTTTATTGAACACCTGTCGCATTGTGAGAATGTTTCTAGACCATCAGGAAGCAAGTGACTAAAAACCTGTGGAGTGGCAGATGGTAGCTCTAAGAAAGTATACAGAGGCGAATGTTGTCGCCTCCAACGCTCACGGCCGCTGTGTATGGATAACAGTGGTAGAATACGAACTCCAAACTACACTATGTTTCTAACTTTGTACCTCCAACATCATCGCAGAAGATTTCACCCGATGAGATTGAAAAAAAAATAATGCCCGAGAGCTCCGGCTCTTGCAGTCAGCTACGTTGCTTTGGGCTAACTTCGCAATGCAATGAATTATGCGGTTACGATACCAGTATCGCGCAGTGCCACCCACAATAGGCCTCTCTCGAATGGAGGCCATGGTTCAGTTGGGAGTGGCTATAAGACCGAACCGAGGCGACGACCAGGCAATGGCCCCGGACAAACGCGAGAACATCGATTTAAATGGTGAGACCAACTCAGGAGGGACATCCTCACCTGTTGGCAAAGAAGCTCACTGGCGCGAAGAGGATTCATGCAGAGGTTACATGACCGTTGGGTCAATATGCACCCGGAATATGCTCATCAAACGCCTCAGAATGTAGGAGATCAGATATCCTTTTTGCGAAAAAACGGATATGAAGCTCTTTATCAACAAGAAGAAGAGCAACATCCTCCAGCGAACATTCCACCCGTTCGAGCAACACCACCTTTGCAGATAGCCGATAATGCCAACATGAGAAGTAGGAGGTCTATCCACCAAAAAGTCTTTCTCAGGATGGAAAAATTAGCTGAAGCTAATACTGCTCTCCCCTATTTTCTCCCCGGAGATGTTGATCTCTGGAATCTGAACTGTGTAGTTTACGAGAAGGCGGTCTCCCTGCTCAGCGACAATAGAAGTAACGATACTTCAGTACGTCTGAGTAAGACTCGCGAGCGTATTGCACAGCTTCAGTTTAAAATAGAAACGGCGAGACGACATGCATCAAATATTCAGTGCGTGATTAGCTACATAACATTAAATAAAAAATTCACTCCGAGAGTTAGGGCACTTGCTCGAAACTTAAGGAAAGCAAATCACACGCTAAACAACTGTAAACTGTTGACCATCAAGCAACACTGGACGCAAAAAATAAGATCTCTTTCGACAACGAAACAGCGCCTTGAACGGCGAGTAACGTGGTTTCAGGAAAATTCCACCTTTTCTACTCATCCATCCCGTCTGTTCAATAAAACGTCACGTGCCGTTAAAAATTCGCCTAGTCGAGAAGAGATTCAAGTCTTCTGGGAGCAAGTATATGGAGATACTTATCAGCTAAATGAAGACGCTTCAGATATATCACTCTTTCGTAACTTTTGCCAAAGGCAAAGGTTACAAGGTCCAGAGGAAGAGTGTCCAATAATTACTGCTGAAGAAGTGAAGAAAGTTATCGCTAGAACTAACAACTTTTCTTCGCCAGGGCCAGATAAAATCAACAACTTTTGGTGGAAGAAGTTTACTCCTACGCACCACCATCTAGCTCGTATATTTACTACTTTCTTAAACGGGGAACAACCCGTCCCGCAGTGGCCAGTGGAAGGACGATGGGTATTGATCCCTAAGACCGGAGATTTGTCAAGTCCAAAGAACTACAGGCCCATAGCTTGTTTTAACACAAGCATCCTCAAAGAGAGGATATTAACATCTATCGAGCCGGTATGGAGTGCAATAGTTGAACAACGTGGATGCAAGAGAGGTCTGGCAGGTTGCAGGGAGAACCTGTTAATAGACAGACGCAATCTGTCCATGGCTTGGATTGACTACCGTAAGGCTGTGTAGTTTACGAGAAGGCGGTCTCCCTGCTCAGCGACAATAGAAGTAACGATACTTCAGTACGTCTGAGTAAGACTCGCGAGCGTATTGCACAGCTTCAGTTTAAAATAGAAATGGCGAGACGACATGCATCAAATATTCAGTGCGTGAATTTCCTTATATACCGTAAGATAACACGAACCATGAGCTACTTATTAAGCTCCTTGAGTGCCTGGAGGTGCATCCAAAAATAGTGAGATGCATAAAAGATCTTATGCTCTTGTGGCGGACAAGATTTGTCATAACATCTGACAAAAGACAAGTGACTACAAGCTATATCACATATAAGAGGGGCGTTTTTATGCGAACGGACGACGACGCATGTACAATTCTTAGGACACACTGTGAAGCCAGCCTCATGAGAAAATTTGAAACTGTTGAAAACCAACAGCAAAACCTATGTTATAACGGTTTTCCGCAAGAGGCGCTAGAATATATTATCTGAAGTGTTATAGGATGTTGGTACGGAAAAATGGGGATACAATTTTCCGAAATGGCCCATAGAGTTGGATCTCCTTATACTACTTCGTGCGTTTACACTAGAGGTCGGACAGGCCTCGAGACAGGCTGTCCGATCTCTGGGTAAATTAAAAAATGCTGCATCTTAGTTTAGACAGATTCAAAATCTCTAAATACACAATACATAAATTGAATTTGCCAAGGATTTCGAAAACTTTAAGTCTTCCACATTTGGAAAATGCAGCTATTTCCGTCAAAACTTAACTAAAGCAAGACATAACTTCAAAATAAAAAATATACAGTACCGTCCCACTTATCGCACTACCAGATATCGCGACTTCCCCTATTTGTTTTGCTCCCACTGCCGACACATGTAAGTGCACGCATTAAACAAAATTCTCGCGCGTAAACATAATTTTTTTTTAAATATTGACATTCAATGTAACCTACTTAGGAGGTTAATACTTAATTCTTTCTTTAATTTTAAGTATCTAATTCATAAATGGCTAGCAATTTTAGACCGAAGAAGAAAAACACTGAATGCCTATCCAGAGTTCTTAAATATTTTTTGTTTCAAAGAACATTTATAAGAAAACACTAAGTTTTTTAAGATTCTTAGGTCAAATTACTATAATAACCTCTGAATATTCTCCGCCACTTTTTTACTCAACTGTCAAATTCTGACATTAACCTTTTTGAATAGATTCGATTTTCTCAACCTATCAGATATGAGGATACAGCGCAAGGGGAGAACGAATTTTGATGTAGTGGGAGAACTCACTTAACGCGAATCCCAGTCCCAGACTTTCGCGATAAGTGAGAGGGTACTGTACCCACAATGGCGATAAAGGCTGATGGGCTTACTAAACATTTTCAATACCGTAAAACAAATAGAAGTTTACATAATTTTGTTCCCTTGCGTGTTGCTAAAAAGTATGCAGAATGCAAACATCTATTTACTATTTATAATTACAGTTTATTACACTACGTGTCTGAAGACTGGTACACTTACCCTACTTGGTTGAAAGTTAAACTTTTGTGCTAACAATTAATCTTTTTGGTTTAAAGTTCTTCTATTTCAGTTCAGGATGCATAATTTTAATTGAAAAGTCATCTTTTTGGTTGAAAATTAAACTACTTGGTAGAAAGTTAAACTCTTGTGGTAAAAATGAATCTTTTTGGTTTAAAATTCTTCTATTCCAATTCAAGATTCATCATTATGCGTCAACCACAAAACAAATCATTTTCCACCACAAAAAAAAAACATTAAAAACAAAAATAATTTTCAACAAAATAGTTACATTTGGAACAAAAAAAAAGGTTTCTTATTTAAAATGATTGACAGTCAACATGTTCCAAATTGATTGTTTTACAAGAATGCGAAATATTTAAATGAGTCCGTATTTTGAAAAATTATACCTGAAAAAACTTGATATACCTCGCAAAAACCTGAAATTGTGAGAAAATCTCTGTTGCACCTGATTCCACATGTCCATATCCCTATAAAAAAGAACATTAATAATGATTTTTATGAACAATGTGGATAGAAAAAATTGAATTTGCGATTCTTCCAAATTTGGATCTCTCTTAATCACCGGGATTGTTACAGTTTTTATTCAAAGTGATATACAGTTAATTATATTTCATACGATATAATGATCGTGTTGACTATTAGTCACAAAACTGTACACAAATCAAAAATTTTAGTATTTTATATTGCAATTGCTGTTAAAATATTTCATTCTTTTAATTTATTCAGAGATATTGACAGTCATCGGTATAGTATCCTTTTTTTTGCTTCAGGGCTTAGGGGCTATGTAACTGTGTGAGTGTGAGAGAAGGTCGTGTTGCATGTGTATTTTTCCAAGAAGAAATAGTTTTTTAAACATTCAAGTGCAACCTTTTGCTCATTGACAATACATACAACATTTTCAGAATCCAAAAATGTGTAATTTGCTTCAAAAATCATCTCTGTACGTTCTTCAGTTTCGGAGCTGACACCTCCCTACTCTTTTGTTATTAACTTAATAATAAATGTCTGAACAAATTAGTCTGCACGGAAAAAAAAGTGCTGGAAATTTTCATTGACCGAGTCTGTGAATTTAGGATAGGTCTAAAATCTTTTGAAAATTGGAAAATATCGTATTGGAAAATCACGCAAATAGTGCTTGAAGAAATATAAGACTTCTTAGATTGCGTCCAGCATAGTCAGTGAAGCACTCCTAGACTCCATTAACAAAATATCACAGACAAATTTGTAAGTCGTTCAACACTCCAATATTAAATTCTCGAAGACAGTCAAGGAAGGGCCCATAGACTGTCAAGATAGCCATTTATTCTAATAAAAAATAAAAAATTCTTTTTACATTCTCATTCTAATGAGAAGGTATTGGTTTTATGTAAAATTTGACATAGTCGGTTTTCATCAAATCTCCACGTTTTGAGACCCCCTGAGCTACAAAAATCGATTTTTACCAAGGTGTCTGTCTGTCTGTAGTCTGTAGTCTGTAGTCTGCCTGTCTGTCTGTCTGTAGCCACGATAACTTTCGAAAAAATGATCAGATTTGATTGAGCTTTGGCACACTTTTTTATGGCCGAAAAATAGAGAACGAGTTCGTTAACCAGCTATTTTGGATGAAAATCCAAAAAGTGAGCACATTTTGAAAATTTTTGAGACCACTTTTTTTGAAGATTTGAAAATTCTATGTACGGTTATTAGTAGTACGCAAAATGACAAACAAAATATTCTTATGACTTTTCATGATAAAAAAAAAATTACTGGAGTTATAGCATTTTCAAAATTCCAAAAAACAAACGAAAATGAACATTTTAGGCCGAAAAACGCACGATATGAAAAAAAGTCAAGAGGAGAAAAACGTTGATTCCTGAATACCCTATAATATTTTCATAACAACTTTTTGAATTTTTTGAAAAATAAAAAATTCAAATTTTGATCGCACAAAAAATTAATGAAAAATCAAAAAAGCCATTTTGCTGTCAAACTATGCAAGATACCAGAAAAGATCATCCTACCAAAATTGTGCACCTAAAAAATATCTACAAATTTCTTATCATTCACTTTTTGATATGACGCGTAGTTTTTGTTTTATTCGTAAAAAACAGCATTGAAAATAGAAAAATCAAATTTTCAGACGAATATTACCAGCTACGAAAAAATGACCGAAACAAAATTTGTTCATCCAAGGAAGAGGTACAAATTTATTGTGACTCATGTTTCGATAGGATGCGTGCTTTTTGTTTTATTCGTGAAAATAACATTGACAGTAAAAAAAATCAAATTTTTGAAAAAACAATGCAAGGTACGAAAACATATAAATGAACAAAAATTTTGCATTCAAAAAAGACTTACAAACCCGTAATCAATTTTTGTGGTAAGAATATATTCAAAATGAAAAAATTAACTTTTTTGATAAACGGCACAAGCTAAAATAAAATGTTAACTAATAAAATTTGTCGCCTGAATTATATCATTACTTTTCATTTGAAATCAAATACAAATTTAGTAATTTGTATATGAAGAACATATAACACGAAGCACAAAGTGCGCGCTCAGTGTATTTACCAAATCGCACGCCGTAAGTGCGCTCAAACTTTTTTGTTTCTATCATACGGTTCAAATGATTTTCAAATCAAATATCGAGCGCGAAGCGCGAGTGTCTGGATGAGAATGTCGATAGAACCTTTAGTAAATAAAGTTCCTTTTCAGTCTAAAATAAAAACAAATTTAACAATCACTTAATATGTAGAGGTTTTGATAATTTTATAATATTTGCAAACAAACTGTTTCTTTTCATCGAAGTCGAACACGAAGTTCAAAAATGTAGAGGAGCCGAGCGTAAAGCGCAATGTAAATACGCCCGAGCGCGTAGCGCGAGGTGATTACATAATCGAGCGCGAAGCGCGCGATGAGAATGTGCCCGCACACAATTACTAATTATATTAATCGCACGCTTTTTACGCTCTGAAAAATCAGACGCACGCTGCGGGGATTAGAACTACCTATACTCTAGACACGAGACTAACGCAAGTCATTCCTAACCACTCAAGCCACTCGGCTAATCATTCGCAATGAAAACACGGTAAAAAATCTTGGCGTTTTGCTACAGCTGATAACTGCATGGCCGCGTACAAACAATCTGCGTGAGGGCTGCGAATTAGACAACTTGCTGCAAGACTGACTTTGCTTAATAAATTAAACACATTGTTTAAACAATTTTTGTTTAAATAATTGAAAAATATAATTTTTCACGGAAAATTATTTTTTGACCAAGGGATGATTTTACGTGAAAAAATGTTTTTTCTTCATTTAAACTAAAATTTTTTGAATAATTTTTCAAATTTGTAAGATATAACAGAAAAACTAGTTGCACCGTTCGATTCTATGGAAAGAAATATAAAATCCATGTAATGGAAATTTTTTTCACACAATTTCATATTTAGTATAAATAAATAATTACATAGTACTACGGCACATGATAAAATTTCTGTTTTAAAATTAAATTGAGTTATTTTTATTTTTTAAATTAAAGAATGTGATTCTAGATTGAAGAAGTTTATAACAAGTCAAGCAAAAATCAAACTTTTTGTCCTCTGTCCTCTTTTTGTGAGATGCACTGTTTATAAGTTGCAGCGTTATAAACAATTTATTTTAATAAAACTGATGTATTTACCAAATTATATCCATAAATTATTGATAAACAAAATTTTTAACTCGGGCAAAAACTTACTTGTATTGACACTCTTAAAAGATGAAAGAATTATTGAGATAGATTCGAAAATACTTTTTATAGATTGTTATTTAAAAAATGGTTATTTTAAATGATATTTTTGATGAGAAATAGCAATTTTAACCACAATCCACGAAAAGTATTTTAGATTTTATATCAGAATAATAAATTTTGTTAAATAAAAAAGGAAATTGTTGAAACAATTGTTGTGTATCCTTTTGAAAAAAATAACCCAGATATTCGATTCGTAATATCTCGGGGACCTCTCAGTGTTTCAAGAAGATTAGTGGTGACTCAATTAACTTCTAAACAACTTTTTATTATTCATTAAAATTATAAATGTGAAGATGGCTTTTATGCAAATGTCTTTGTGATGAAAAACAAACACATTTTATTCTATTATGAGACACATTCTTATATTTTATTTTAATATTTTTATAAATATTTTATGTACAGAAATACGAACTTGAAAATAAAATCTGCTTACATCCAGTTTTTTGCAATGTAATAATAGCCATCTTCTAATTTATTTTCAATAGAAATAAGTGTATTATGAGTAATATCGCGAAGATTGAGAAAGACGTAGGAATACTTAATACCACTAAAAATTTTGAAGCCTGTACATTTTCGTTTAACTAAATCTTGGAGATTTAAATCCTTTATGCGACCAGTTGTAAAAATAAACGATCGATTTTAAATTCGAGGAAAGGCATACCTATTTTATCATAAATAATCATTTTAAATCACTCTTAATATATTTATGCGTTTTACAATAACTTTTTGTTGTAAAAAATTTATTTGCACATTTAATCATTTTAAATAAGCAAGCCAATGACAACCCGTCTCCGAGGTTTGGGAGCACTGAATCTTCGTCCACTGTCTACTACGTTCATACCAATGTGAATTTGCCACTGAACGCCACTGACCGCGCCTCTGCAAATTCTCGCAGATAGTCATGGAGTGTTTCCCTGACTCGTATTCGAGTTCTTTCTTTCTGAATCACGCACTTAGTCAATTCATGTCTTTGAAAATATAAAGAGTTTTTTAAAGCCATTTCATGACTGTATACATTTTCTTTGTAAACTGTCTGATAAGAATTCCAAGACTGTTATTCCTTGACTGTGCTTGAAAACTTCCATGACTTTTCTTTATTTTTTCATGAAAATTTACGACCACTTCATAGAAAGTATACGAGACTTTATAAAAATGATGGCCCGTCCAAAAGTCCAGCACTAATCTAGGAAATGTTCCAAGACTTATTTTTTCAGTGTGGATGATGTCGTATTTATTAGGTTCTATCCTAAATTTCTAAATGAATAACAAATTATTATTTTTGGCTTTAAAGTTTACCATTGTACACAGAAAGGATCAACGAAATTCATATATTTCTGCAGAATTTTTATAATTCATTTTCAGGGATTAACAGCCATTCAAAGTTGAGTATTCTGAAATAATCATAAGATTATGGTACTTTTTCACCTTTCAATCGCCAGAAAATAATCGCTAATCAACTGAATGTTTTAAAACTATGAGTTATAGGCAAAACCTTCACCTGCAACCTGCATTTTGTCCCGTATTTTTAGAACTTTTTTCTGCTGAGATTTTCAATAAAATCTGTACAAAAATCGAGGTATCTAAATTTCTTGGACAGATAGTATTATAACACGGAAATCGAAGGAAGTGACTATTTTTTTCCCTTTATTTCTATTAAATTATTGCATAGTATTCCATAATATTTATTTTAATGCTGCAGAACAATCTACTTGTTTATTTTATTATAAAAAATAAAAAAATCGAACTTGATTCCATATTGAATTGAGTGGTCGAATTATCGGAACGCACTCCCTCACTTCTGTCCCCTCGGCCGCCCTTAATTTTGTACCTTTTTCTAGTTTGTAATGAATATTGAATCAAAATTATTTTCGATATTCGGAGGTTTCTAGTTAAAGTGTAATAAATAATAAATATATAGACTGATGTCAAATAGATCTGAGTTATATTTTCTAAAATCGGAACAAAGTAAAGATCGTTAAAATACGGCATTGTGAAATATGACATGATATGATAATATCATGGTCTTATCTCATAAATCAGCGTTAAAATATTGCGCATAAGGGTAACATTAATATAAGTCTCAGATTACTATCGTAAAGATAAAGAAAAGGCATAATATTATCAGGGCTCATTTTACTTGGGTCTCATGAGACTTTTCGTTGGACCGTTGACAATTGTTTTTATTTCTTGAAGTGAGTTTTATATTGAACCAGGTGAAGGTTAATCTAGACTAGCAATGAATGATGAAATTCGCACTTTCCTGTTCTTGGTAATTTGGACCATTGCTTACGGTAATTAAAATTAAAATTGTACATAAATAATGCATTAAAAATTTAATAATTAATATATACTTCATTAACAAAACGAGTTTACATTTTTTCCATAGAAAATTTATTAATTTATAATACTAAAGGCAAATGGTAATGTACATATTGCATCAGGAATTACCGAACGTCCCATGTATTTCTTTACTGACTGACACTGTTAAAAATAGTATTAAATTTAAAATACCAATGTATATTAAAATTAATATCTCAAGCATATGAAATCGCTATTTAGGTAAAATTATTTTTAAACTAAAAAATATATCTCTCTGAAATCTTTCGAAACGACAGAAAATAGATCACGTCACGTAGATCTGGTCCATTTGTTTTCGTATTTTGTTTCAATAATGACATTTTATCCTTTTTTAACTTAGAATGTACTTATTGGGAACAGTGCTTTAGCATCCTCATCACGGATATTAGCCAAGGCGCTAAAGACATATTCCCAATTACATTCCAAGCTTAGACTTAATCAATATGCTTTACTAAAACAAAATTCAAACCACGATGGCTCGGAATGTTTGAGCGATTTTAAAGTTTTTTTTTAATACTCCACATAAAAGTCTGCATTGATCCATGGAGACCGAACTCCCATTTTCTTATCGTGTAAAATGTTTTTTAAATAAAAAATGCAACGAAAATATGATTATCCAATTTTTTTTTATTCACAAAAAAAATAGTTTTTAAATACTTCATAATGTTTTAATTGAAATGAAAGAAAAATTCTTACACATGTCAGGATTCATGTATTTTATAAATAAATTACATACAGAATTCCCTTATAGTCGTATGATTTTACAGCAAAAAATGATTGTTTTTTTACAAAAACTTTTGGAATTATATATGATGTTTTATAGCTGTAAAGGTTTGTTCTGAATCAAAAATTCAAAAACTGTTATTAAAAAATTATATAAATAATATTAGCTTTATGATGCCGAGGTTTAGTGGATTTATTCTTGTTAAAATACAATTTGTAATAACATTTGGAATCATTGATTTATAATATAAACCTTTTCAGCAAGATAACATCGTGAAGTGATATGCAGAATGGTTAATAAAGAAATAATTTGTTCTGAAAATACATTTGACCATAATACAAAAGATGATGTAATTTGTTATTAAAAACTGTAAATGTATTATTATTATATAAGCTATGTATCAATATAAAGACTATATATTGATCTAAAGTTGATACATGTTTTTCATTCTGAATAACATGTGCAGTATTCAAACATTACTTTTTATAATGAGAAAATATTTAATCCTAAAAAATTTGTATGGATGCTTATTTGTTTCAAAAATTTATTTAAACAAAATAAAATTATTTCTTAAGCAATTTGTTTTTATGATATTTGTGTCTGCACATTGATTTCAATTGTTTGTTAACAAAACATTTTACGCAAAATGAAAATGAGAATTCGGCCTCGAAACCGCTTAAAAAATAAGATCTGTGGCTTAATTTGTCAGGGAAAATTAATTTCTGGGCCACTAGATTCTTTCGTTTTCTGAAATTTCATTGAAATATCTTCGTTAGTTTAAAAATAAGGGAGCGAAAAAGAAATTACGTCACAAAATAGCCTTTATTTGCCCTTAATTAGAATGTTCGGTGTAATTTTTGCCCTTTTTTCTCAAATCATAATAGTAATCAAACTTATAAAAGCATTGTGGGATTGAGTGTGATTAAGATTAAGCCTTAAGTAATTAGAAAACTTTCACGATTATGTTACACGTTATTACTTTCGTTATCTGTTTTTAAAAGCTTAATATTTTATGCGTAGTTACTAATGCATAAAATACCGTGAATACGTGTAACAAATATCGGTTTGAGGAGAACCGGATTTTTTTAAACCCATAGACGACACTGCTAAAGTAAAGTTTATAATTAGGGAAGCCCATTTTGTTTTAACAAATATATAACATTCAATGGCGTCATGTA
The DNA here is from genome assembly GCA_932195095.1 of Andricus curvator. Classification (NCBI taxonomy): domain Eukaryota; kingdom Metazoa; phylum Arthropoda; class Insecta; order Hymenoptera; family Cynipidae; genus Andricus; species Andricus curvator. The sequence continues at coordinate 632,621 of CAKNYM010052748.1, read as the reverse complement.
AAAAGTTCAATCTTATTTTGACTAAGAAAAATGAAGAGTGGATTGACGAAGGATATGATGTATAGAGAAGGAAAAAGAGTTATTGACATAAGGTTTTTAGTGTTCAAACAACATAAAAGCGTAATGTGTCGCGTACTTTCTTGCTCTGGCTTGTTCTAAAAAAAATTATTACTGCCATGCTTAGGAAAAACTAACATAAGCGACGATTACGGTTTTTTTATATCTGGCAATTATAAAGTCGAATTAAACGACAATGTTACTTGCGTAAGGTTTTTGTTGGTACGGCAGAATAAATAATGACACTATGTTAGAAATATTAACACCAATGTATTTTACGTGAAAAGTTTCAAAAGGAACATGTGTCGTAATTTCCCTCTCTTGTCCCAATTAAATAGAAAAAATAATAAGGAATTAATTTGGGCCTGTATCCCACTTCAGACCATGGTTAATATTCAGTTTAAAACAAGTTGGAAAATGTTAGTGAAAATTTACTACTAGTTCCTGTAGACATTTTTCACATATAAAATTAATTAATATAAAATCGCGGTAATTAAATGAAAATGTAAGACATGCTTCTTTACTACTATTTGCGTAGAATCCATTATAAAGAGTGAACTGAACTGTTTATTGCAAAAATAAATATTAATTTAAATACAAAATTAGCATCAAAATTAATTTGAGTGTTTAAACTTTAATATTACTACTAATTGGTGTTTTGAAAAAACAACACAACGATTAGAATTGCACAAATATTGCATAATTTTATATTAATTTATTATTTTGTAAAGAATGAAAAATCCCTGATTACACTTAACCGATGGTTTGCGAAAATAGCGAGAAGCCAAAGACATATGGAACAAGAGAAACGGATCTATTGCAGAATCGCTGTAAATTTAAAAATCGCATAATGTTTGAACAAATGCAGACAAAATTCATGAAACTCTAATTCATAAAGACTTAATCCAAACTCACCACTAAAAATACCACAATTACCTAATTTAGAGTTGTCTTCATGAATTAGAGTGTGCATGCATTTTGTGTTCAAATATTATGCGATTTTTCAATTTTTTATTACAAGATAGACGTATCTGACAAAAAAGTCCAAACTGCCTGAAATATAAATTTTTTAAATCAAGGGAAACCCCAAAGAGTATGAAAATATAAAACTAAGAGATCGAGGAATGCATTTGTGATGGATATGAATTTTATACGTTTCTGTAGGTCGTATGATATTAGGATATGCGCTATGACAAAACAATTTTTGAAATCTTTTAAATATATTCAAAAATATATGGAAAATTAGAATTTTCACGATTCATTTAATTGGACTTCAGCATCTCAAAAAAAAGCGTTTCATTTTATAGTATGTTAAATTAACATCGAGACTTACCGTACATTTAATAAAAAATATTACACGAAACTATTGATCATTATTAACTGTTATTTGGAATCAACGTAGTTAAATCGATTTTTAACTATTATTTCCTAAACAATTTAATGTTATGATAATTGCGTCTGCACATCTATTGCTATTGATTTCGGATGTACACTCATTTCCCTTAACAGTCTATACACTCGGATAGACAGTGCTGTATCAGAAGTTGTTTACATCGCGCCTCTCTGTGCATATGTTACAGTCAATGTCGGAAATAAGTCATTGTCGACAATTCCTAGTCTATGTCGACCTTGACTGCTGGCGTCGGTCATTGTCGACATTGACTACTCAATGTCTATCCCAGAAACTAAAGTTCGGAAATTTCCAACATTGATCGGTCATTGTCGACAATGACTAAAGCCCAACAGTTAATGTCACTTTGCTTCAATTCGTCAGAGCTGGGGGCAATGAGGGGAGGCTAAAAATGTATTTTTGTCCGACCTCCCTTGAAAACGCGCCATTGCATGCACGTGAGGCAGGCGTAATGTGGCCGCTTCCAGCCCAGTGACGTTCGCACATGTGCACTCCGCCGCCGGGCCAACATGAAACTTTACGCCCGCTACATAACACTTTACGCCCGCTAAATAACACTTTACGTCCGCTACATAAAACTTTACGCCCGCTACACATAATTATCTTTATCTATAAAAAAAAGTGTATCGCTGCACCCCACAGTCTTACTCCTGCAAAGTACGCTATTTCTTTCTTTCACTTATAATCTAAAATTGTCGAGTACACCAAACATCCTCAATCTGCCTAACATGCTTGTTTTCAAGAAGGGTAGGACAAAAAGTATGGTGTGTGTCAAGTAGGGATGGGCGATTCTCTCGAAAAGATCGATTCATGAATCGATCCAGGATCGAATTTATTAAGATCGATTCAGCAAAAAAATCGAATCAGAAGAATCGATCTTGAAAGAATCGATCTTTTAAGATCGATGTAAAAATGTCCTAAATAGTTTATATTCACCGATAAATCATTACCTTTATTCAATTTCAAATAAAATGATTAAAGATCGACGATTAGACACTGTTTATTCCTTTTCTCACAAAAAACTTTGTAAACCAGGAAAAATGCTTAAATGTTTGTTCATTCATATTGGAAATAATTTATTATTGAAAAGTAATTATCATGCATGTTTTAAATTGCAGTTAGAACAATATTTATGGGTAAAATAGAAATGGGGAAAAATGTTTCGTTCATTTGAACGTTCGGGACTTCAGGTACATGAAAAACATGGGCTATGATAAAACAACATGTGATGTGTAAATTTTTCGTAGTTTTATTATCGTAATATAAGTAAAAATTTTCGAATTCTTCTGTCAAAGATAATACGTTTGCTTCTGTCTACTAAAATATACTCAAATATACTAGTCTGTCATGGTCGAACAAACTATGGTCTCGCCACGTGCAAGTAAAAATAAGTCAACCAATCAGACGGCTCCCTACACATGCAACTTAGATGCCAGAAAAAGTTTCGGACCTCTCTTTCTAACAATAAAGGATAGAAAAAGAGGTCTATTTCATTTCGAAACTTTGGTAATAAACATTTTGATGCAGGTTGCGCTTGCGCTTAGATTGAGATGCAGTCTGGGGCGCAAAAGAAAAAATTATAGGAGCAATAAAGATAAAAAATATACGCCGTGGTCACGAAACTATAGGACGAACAGATAAATAAATAAAAAGAAAAGAATCGCTTCTTCGATTCTGTGGGTAAAGAATCGATCCAATAAAAAATCGACTCGCAAAGAATCGATTCAAAAGATCGATCTTTTGAGTGAAAAAGATTCGATCTTTGAAGAATCGATCCAGAATCGCCCATCCCTAGTGTCAAGGGCGTACGGCTATTTTGCCTCGTGCGACTGCCGACCTCGCTTCGCTCGGGCGGCAAGTTCGAACTCGTCAAAATAGCCTTCTTTACGCCCTCGATACACAATACGAGGTGTATAAGCTTAAATCCGCTGTTTGCTCATAGATGGCGTTAGTGAGCCTATGAATTCCCGCGTGAAAAAGTTTGCATGGCTCAAACATGGCTCAAGCGTGGCAAAAAACTTGGAAATATGTGGCTAAATCATGGGTCACGGCTGCATGGTACATGGCTAAAGCGTTGCTCCTGTCCGTCTCGCATGCTTAGGCCACACTAAACACAAATGAATATTCTTAAGAATATGAAACTGTTAGAGAACATTAGCCCGCGTTGAAAATTAAAATCTTAACTTTGCCAATAGCCGACACATCTCTAAATGGTAACTCCACTACCCAGGTGCACCAGAACGTGCACCAGCTCGTTCAAGGCGTCATCTACGAGAACTTTTAAAACATTTAAATTGTGCTAAGAGCCAAAACAACTCCAAATGGTGAGTCGATGCTCCGGGTACTCCGGGTCGTGCACCAGGTTGTTCAAGACGTCATCTACAAGAGCTTTTTTAAAATTTAAATTGCTTCAACAGCCAAAATAACTACCAATGGCGAGTCGACGATCCAGGTGCACCGGATCGCACACCAGGTAGTTTAGCACGTATTCTATGAGAACTTTTTCAAAATTTATAATGTTCCAACAGCCAAAATAACTACCAATGGTGAGTCAACGATCCAAGTGCACTAGGTCGCGCACCACGTACTTTAGCACGTATTCTATGAAAACTTTTTCAAAATTTAAATTGTTCCAATTGCCAAAATAACTACCAATGGTGAGTCGACGATCCAAGTGCACCG
>CAKNYM010052748.1:600654-628461 GCA_932195095.1 Andricus curvator | reverse complement strand
AAAATAACTACCAATGGTGAGTCGACGATCCAAGTGCACCGGATCGCGCACCAGGTAGTGTAGCACGTATTCTACGAGAACTTTTTCAAAATTTAAATTGTTCCAATAGCCAAAATAACTGCCAATGGTCAGTCGACGATCCGGGTGCACTAGTTCGCGCACCACGTACTTTAGCACGTATTCTACAAGAACTTTTTCAAAATTTAAATTGTTCCAATAACGAAAATAACTACCAATGGTGAGTCGACGATCCAAGTGCACCGGATCGCGCACCAGGTAGTTTAGCACGTATTCTACAAGAAATTTTTTAAAATTTAAATTGTTCCAACAGCCAAAATAACTACCAATGATGAGTCGACGATCCAAGTGCACCGGATCGCGCACCAGGTAGTTTAGCACGTATTCTACGAGAACTTTTTCAAAATTTAAATTGCTCCAACAGCGAAAATAACTGCCAATGGTCAGTCGACGATCCGGGTGCATTAGGTCGCGCACAACGTACTTTAGCACGTAATCTACTAGAACTTTTTCAAAATTTAAATTGTTCCAATAACCAAAATAACTACCAATGGTGAGTCGACGATCCAAGTGCACCGGATCGCGGACCTAATGCGGGCTAATGTTCTCTAACAGTTTCATATTCTTAAGAATATTCATTTGTGTTTAGTGTGGCCTAAGCATGGGGGACGGACAGGAGCAACGCTTTAGCCAGGTACCATTCAGCCGTGACCCATGCTTTAGCCACATATTTTCAAGTATTTTGCCACGCTTGAGCCATGCTTGAGCCATGCAAACTTTTTCACGCGGGAAGCTACCATGGACACGCCATACTTCTTTTTTATGAGTTTGATATCTGTCAACATGTAATCAGTGCACTGCACATCATTAGCAATTATATACAACAACATATTTGGTAATCATGTCTAGTTTTTTTTGCCAGAAAAAAGCATATGCGGGAAGCCATGGGAAAGATTTTGAGGGTTGGCCGGGATCAACCTACGATTTCTTGCGCTTAGGATTCTCGAAATATATCCACTTCTCATCGCCCGTCACAATCCGATGCAGAAACGTCCTCCATCTGCCTATCGGTCAATTCATTCGGCATCCATTTTCCGATCTTTTGAACCTTTTCCATGGCACGTAAACGCATGGAAATGGCTACTTGAGTAACACCCAATTGCTCGGCAAGCATTTTTTGCGATTGGATATCGTCCTCGTCCAAAAGAGCCTGCAATTGATGGTCCTCAACCTTCCTGGGCCGATTCTCACGCTTCTTGTTGCTCAGGTCAAAATTGTCGTTTTTGAACCGCCGAAATCAAACTCTGCACGTTGTTTCCGATAAAGTACTGTCAACATAGGCCTCCACAAGTATTCGATGCGATTTGGCAGCCGATTTCTTCAAATTGAAGCACAAAAGCAGAGCTTCCCACATATGCTCTTTTCTGGCAAAAAAAAACTAGACATGATTACCAAATGTTTTGTTGTATACAATTGATAATGATGTGCAGTGCACTGATTACATGTTGACAGATATCAAACTCATAAAAAAGAAGTATGGCGTGTCCATGGTAGCTTCATAGGCTCACTAACGCCATCTATGAGCAAACAGCGGATTTAAGCTTATACACCTGGTATACTATTCCAACGACTCTTCGCTATTATACTTTGCCAGCGGATAAGAAAAGTTGATTATTCAAACCATTTTTATAAATAAATGTACATTTTTGTCACTTTTTCAGGAATAGCCTTATTTTTTTCGTGGAGTAAGCTACAAATTTCTTACCAATGACTCTTTTTTGGCTTGTTTGTCCAATTAACAAGAACTGTTTATTATTTGAACAATATTTATGTAAAAATGCACAGTTTCACCATTTTTCCATGAAAAGTATTAATTTTCTTTGCAGAATCAACAATAAATGTCTTGCCAATTATTCCTTCTTGTCACATTTTCTTAATTGGGAAAAAGTGTTAATTGTTAAAACAATATTTATAAACAAATTCACATTTTTAACATTATTCCACGAATAGGGACAATTTTTTTGCGGAGCCCACTAAAAATGTATCGTTAGTGACTCCTAGCTGTAATTTTGTTCAAATTCAGGAAAAATATTAATTTTTCAAACAATTTTTAGAAATAAATGCACATTTTGACCATTTTTCCAAGAATAGGCTCCATTTTCTTTACAAAATCAACTAAAAATGTATTTATAATGACTCTCTGCTATGATACTTTACCAACGGATAAGAAAAGTTAATTATTTAGACAATGTTTATAAACAAATGTACATTTTGGTCACTTTTGCAGAAATAGCATTATTTTTTTCGTAGAGTAAGCTAGAAATGTCTTACCAATGACTTCTTGTTACCTTGTTTGTCCAATTAACGAGAATTGTTTATTATTTAAACAATATTTATTTATAAATGCACAGTTTGACCATTTTTCCATGAAAAGTATTAATTTTCTTTGCGGACTCAACAATAAATGTCTCGCCAATTATTCCTTCTGTTCGCATTTTCTTAATTAGCAAAAAGTGTCGATTTTTTAAACAATATTTATAAACAAATTCACAGTTTGACCATTTTCCAATGATACATTTTATTGCAGAGCTGTTGTCAAGATACGATTCCCAATAATAAATGGTCAAACTGTGAATTTGGTTATAAATATTATTTTAACAATGAACACTTTTTCCTAATTAAGAAAATGTGACTAGAAGGAATATTTGGCAAGACATTTATTGTTGATTCCGCAAAGAAAATTAATACTTTTCATGGAAAAATGGTCAAAATGTGCATTTCTACATAAATATTGTTTAAATAATAAACAGTTCTGGGTAATTAGACAAATAAGGCAACAAGGAGTCATTGGTAAGGCATTTGTGGCTTACTCCACGAAAAAAATAAGGCTATTCCTGCAAAAGTGACAAAATATACCTTTGTTTATAAAAATTGTTTAAATAATTAAATTTTCTTATCCGTTGACAAAGTATCATAGCGAAGAGTCATTGGAAATACATTTTTGGTTGATTTCGTAAAGAAAATGGAGCCTATTCTTGGAAAAATGGTCAAAATGTGCATTTATTTATAAAAATTCTTCCAAGAATTAATATTTTTTTATCAATTTGAAGAAAAGTACAGCTAGGAGTCACTAATGATACATTTTTAGTGGGTTCCGCAAAAAAATTAGCCCTATTTGTAGAATAATTTTAAAAATGCGAATTTGTTTATAAATTTTGTTTAAATAATTACCAGTTGTTATTAATTTGAAAAACATGATGGCAAGAAGTCATTGGCAAGACATTTTTGGTCGATTATGCAGAACAAATGGAGCCTATTCATTGTGACATACGAAAACTGTGTATTTCTTTATCAAAAATGTTTAAATAATGCTGCCAAGCAGCAGATATTTTTAAAAAGTCATAATTAGGCATAAATTTCTCTCATATTTTATATAAAAACAGTGAATTTCAAACAACTAATCATTGCGAATCACAAAAAATGGCTTTTGTTCAATTATTTGTTTAAACATTTATTTCTAAAAATCGTATGAACAATATATATCAAAGTAGCATTGCAGGATACCGTCACGTACCTGACCAATAATGAATCATAGAAATTTCCGAACTTTAGTTTCTGGGATAGACATTGACTAGTCAATGTCGACAATGACCGACGCCAGCAGTGAATGTCGACATTGACTAGGAATTGTCGACAATGACTGATTTCCGATATTGACTGTAACACATATACTGTTCCGAGGTCAGACTACATATGCGGTATTGAGAGTTGACATAAAAAACGCGTACAATTCTGTGCCGACGAGAGCTGAGGCTGGCTCAAAATTTGAAGATGAGTGTACTTTACTTGTTTACATAAGGACAAAAAATAATGAATTGGAAAATTAGACCATTTTTTTTTTGCATTGTTCATTAACAAAGCATTTTATGCAAGATGAAAACGGGAATTCGGTCTCGGAAACACTTAAAAAATAAGGTCTGTGACTTAATTTCTCAGGAAAAATAAAATAATTTTCAATTCTTAAATCTTTTAATTATGAAATTAAATATTTTAGCCCGAACCACGAATAGTTTGAATAATTATATCGAGTTTTATCCTAACATAGCAATGCAGCGTGACCAAATAAAAATCTTATGGGCAGACAATTCGTGATGCAAATGAAATGTAGGGGAAACCGCCCTACAGTAGATAGGAAAAAATTCAACAGCATATAACTGTATCAGTTTTCAAAAATCAATAAAGATTATCGTTGTTAAATAAAGCTTACATATTGAATTGAGTATTCTTATAGAAAAACATATCACGAAATTAATCAATTAGCTGTATTAAACATTTTTATTAGACCTGGTCAAGGATGCGATTTTGATACCTTTGTCCATTAATAGATAATCGTTTCTGGTATTGCTTCTGGGCAAGACAGAATACTCAATTCTGGATAATTATGATTTATCATTAGTATACTTACAATTAAAATCAATTTATTGAGTAAATAATAGTTGAAACTATGATTATTTTACAAAAATCGCAAAAGTTTAAATTATTGACATTTTTTTTATCTTTAATATACCGTGAGATTGGTGCGATTGGTACGAGATGTTTAATCTTTATACAATTTAACCTGACTTGCGATAACAGAAAAGTGCAGCATTTTTACATACCTTAATCCTAAAAATGATATCTTTTCCGAAAGGCTCCTTAAAACACAACTAAAATTTATGAGCTTTTTAATAACCAATAATTTACACTATTTTCTTAGTTTATTATTTACAATAATTTGAATTTAAAAACTTCACTAATCAAAATAAACAAACACAACCTTTAACTTAAAACCGAGCTTAAAGCAACTGCGAGACATTCGCAGAGCTGCCAATTTTGACAGAGACATTTTTTGTAATTTTTAGATTATCTACTGTTGGTTATCTACTGTTGGAAAATGTATTATCTAATAAAAAGTCCTCAAATATTTATAAATATTAAAGAAAGAACACTTTGTATTAATAAATATTGTTCATTAAACTTCAAGCTTCGATTCTAATTTACAAACATGTCATAAAAATGTTTAATTAAGTTAACAAGTATGAATAAAGAAGAGGTGACATTTTTGTTTTCAGGTTAAAAATTAATTTTATGCTCACACGCATTATTTAATTATAAAATTTCAATGAAACTTCGTTTGAAAATATAGTATCCTTGCTGAAACGTTATACTAACAAAAGTAATTAACATTTTTGTCAGTTTTTCAGTTAATTAAGATTATCTACTGTAAATCATTATCTACTGTAGGGTGGTTTCCCCTATATAAAGCTTGTATACAATACACTTTTGAAGACTATTATTTGAATTAAGAATTTTCGCATTTTAAGCAAAATACTTTGAGAAGTGGTTCCGCCCTCGATATATAAAAACAGGTAAAATAAAGGCATTTCTTATGTTTTGATCGCCTGAAACGAAGGTAAAAGACAACAACAAAATTGATCCAATCTATCCGACGATTTATTCAAAAAATCCCATTGTTTTAAGAATCTACACTGTTAAAAATTTCTGTTGGAAACTTCCAATAAATGTATGGAAGTTTATTTCCGAAACGTAAGGTAACGCTACAATACATAATGTTGTAGTTTCCAAATGCTGGTATTGGTATATGGTACCTCACATGTATTGGAATTTTACAATATAAATCTAGTAGCCAAAAACACTTCTGTATCATATTGGCAGCTGGATACACCGGTTGAACCGAAAAATTAAAAAAAATTTAAATTATTTCTCAAGACACTTGTTCCACGTAAAAAAAAAGAAACTTTCCGACGGAGCCAAAACTTTTGCTAATATATAGTATATAGCGCGCGTATGCATGGAATTAGGGAATTCCTGGAATGTAAAGAATTCACGGAATCCAAGGAATTTATAGAATTCAAGGAATTCACAGAATAAAAATAATTCACGGAATTAATGAAATTCACGGAATTCATGAAATTTACAGAATTCATGAAATTCACAGAATTCACGGAATTCATGGTGGTAATGGAATTCTTGAAATTCATGGAATTCATGGAATTCACGGAATTCTCGAAATTAATGGAATTCAAGGAATTCACGGAATTCTCGAAATTCATGGAATTCACGGAATTCTCGAAATTCAAGGAATTTATGGAATTCGCAGAATTCATGGACTTCATGAAATTCACGGAATTCATGGAGTTCATGGAAGCCATGGAATTCGTGGAATTCCTTGTTTGCCATGACTTCTTCGAACTCCTTGATTTCCATGAATTCTTCGAACTCCTTGAATTCCATGATTTCCATGAATTCTTCGAACTCCTTGAATTCCTCGAATTCCATGAATTCCTTGAATTCCATGAATTCCTTGAATTCCTCGAATTCCATGAATTTCTTGAATTCCTTGAATTTCATGAATTCCTTGAATTCCATGAATTCCTTGAATTTCATGAATTCCTTGAATTCCATGAATTCCTTGAATTCCATGAATTCCTTGAATTCCATGAATTCCTTGGATTCCATGAATTTCTTGAATTCCTTGAATTCCATGAATTCCTTGAATTCCATAAATTCCTTGAATTCCATGAATTCCGTGAATTCTGCAAATTTGGTAAATTCCATGAATTCCGCGCATTCCGTGAATACAGTGAATTCCGAGAATTCATTGAATTCTATTAATTCCGTGAATTGCGCACATTGCTTGAATTTCGTGAATTCCTTTGAATTGAATTCCATTATTTCCGTGAATTCCTTAAATTCCATGAATTCCGTGAACTCCATTAATTCCGTGAATTCCTTGTGCACAATGTTCGACTCATAAACGCGACAATACATGTATTGGAATGCTCGACGGTGATTTCACGATTTACAACACTTACAATATATGTATTGCAATTTCGTAATTCCAATACCGTGTTTGCAATTTTACCTTACACTTGTATTGTAGAAGTTTTGGAGAATTCCAAACATTTTCAACAGTGTACTATTCTCCTCATCAGAGGCATATTTTTCTAATCCGAGAACAAACAGAGCTGAATGCAAGTATAATTGTAACACGTCGGTCATCAATCTTTTGGAATGAACGTTTCTTAGTATTGATCAGTATAATATAATCTTCTACAGTTCTCTTTACACTTTTGTCAATTTTTTTCTAACATTTTAAGTCTTTTCAAATTTAGCTTATTATACTGATCAATACTGTGAAACATTTACTTCAAAAGATAGATGTCCGTCGTATTACAATAATTGTATACTCATTTAATTATGTTATCTGATTAGAAGAATATACGCCTTGTGAGGAGAATAATGGATTCTCAAAACGCTGGGATTTTTCAATAAATTGTACGATAGAGTTGGAGTAACATTGTTATTTACTTTTATGCTCACTGTAGAAATAATATGTTAATGTGTATGCACTACAGGTTACAGAAGTTTATGTACTATATTTATTGACATCTTGCTTTCACTTTTAACAGTTGAAACGGTGTCTCCTCAGAAAAGAATCTCAGGCAAAACTGATGTTCCAATCAACAAAGATGGTACACTTAATGTAAGATAAAAACACATTTGTATATTGATTCCTGATCAATAGGGTGGTTCATAAAAAACTTGTTTTTATTTTTCGGCGGCCGTATCGCGAGTTTCTTTCTCCGGGTGAGATAAAACACTCCCAATTGCTTCAGATTTAAAAAAAATTGGTTAGAGGTCGCGAGCATCAAATTTACGGAAAAATGAAGATTTTTGTAGTTTTCGATTTTTTTTAAATATACGTATTTGTATTATATCTTATGAAAAATAAAATATCTTGTATCAAATATCTTATGAATAAAAATTGTAGCTAATACAAAGGACAAAACTTTCAATTTCTGTCCAATTGAAAAAAAAATTACTTGGAGCCGGTAAAAGGCATAAAAAGTACGATTTCTTATAAAGAGATAAATATAAGGCATAATTGTATACCCCTAAACCTTTTTTGTAAGGATTACCAAAATTCTGAGATGTTCTCCACACAATAGGGGAAAAATATATAATACATATGTGATGAAAAACTTAAAACCGGGGCACCAAAAAAATAAAAAAAAGTGATTTACCAAGGCTTTTAATGGCGTTTTCATCAATATAATTTTATAAAATAGTAACATACGTCAATAGGTGGAAGAGAGAATAACAGATTACTCATTTTATATGAAATCATATTTGTGATATTTTCTAATATTCACAACAAGTATACACTGAGAAACCCTTGTTCGTATTTCTTGTTAAAAATCACACTAGATTTTACTATCTGAACTTTGCAATGAGGGGCAAAAAGCAAATTTTAATAATATTTACTAACCTCAATAGTAACTCGTAGCACTACTGCCATTTACTAATTTTGATAGGAGAAAATAGTAAATTTGTTGGATTAATATCTGTAGAGGATAACAGTATTTACAAAGTACTGTAGTAAAATGATGCGCAGGGACCGTGCGCACCGAATTACTAACTGGTTAGCAAAATATGCTACAGTGAGAATAGTAAAAAATATAAACACGTGTTGCTAACTTTCACACAAGCCTACCTACACACATATTCTACATTTAACGCATAATTCACATTTATTTAAATTAAGAATTGACAACATTAGAAATTACATATATGTATATATTCTTAAAAGATAGTATTATATTATAAAGCTGAAACAGAAAAATCGGGTTAGAAGAAAACGAAGCTGGCGGGAATCGATCACGCGTCTCCGGGACAGCAGTCGGGCGATGATCCATCTACCTATAAGACATTTTGAGACTCAGAATGAAAACTTCCATATGACCTAAATGATAGAAAGTTTATTGGTTCTAATTCATTTAATCCTTAATTGATTAATATTGATGATATTTTTATAATTTTAAACAACACAATTTTTAATGTAATTAAAATAAGTAAATTTTTTTTTTAAATTACGTTTTTTTGCGGATTTTGAATTGAAACATAAATTAAATGTCATTTTCGCTACCTAAAAGTAATTCTAAATTGTAAATCTTCAAAATTAAATTATTTTAAATGTAAATGAAATGTAGGTAGAATATTTATTATAAATTTAACTATTTTTATAACAAAAAACACAATTAAAAGTAAATTTAAAGCATATGTTTATATTTCAGGAATACAACATTTTGAAAATTCTTTACGCCACAGTAAAATCTTAACCTCCAATCCGTTGATCGGCGATCGACACACGTCGGATGCACTCGACTGCGCTCGGTCCAAGGCTCGATACCGTCTGCTAAATCAGTTAGTAATATTTGGGACCAATTTTAATAATTGGTATTAACCTTTGTTACAAAAAGTAGAAAATGTGCATAATACACATCGTGTTCCTACAGACAATAGTAATTTCTTCTACATATTTAGTATATTATGTTATTTAAAATACTTATTACTTTTATTCTTTTTGTACAATTTATTAATTTCTCTACTAATTTTTCCTACATCGGATTTTACTACAGAAAATAGTAAGGCTTGCTATTACCAAATAGGAAATCTTCTTATAAAAATAGTATAACTTATTATTTATGTATTAAAATGTCGAAATTTAAGCATTTTGCCCCCATTTGCTATCCGTTTTAGTAATTTTTCTAACCTAAAGTTTCTTAGTGTACAGATCATCATTTATCTATCTTTTCTTATATTCACAACAAATATACAGTTGAAAAGTGTAAACATTTTTTGTGAGGATAAATGTTTTATTTTCTTATACAATTAAAAAAATCGCTGATGCGTTTGTGCTTCGCAACAACACAAATGCGTAAATTACTTTACGCCAAGTTCTTTCATTATCGTAAACTGTATTATATAATATCGGAAATTGTAACATCAATAAATGACTTTGTTGCGAATATAAAAAATATAGATAAATGATATACTGTATATTTATTGTGAATAGGTATAAGAATATATTAAAAATATGATTTCATGTAAAGTGAGTAATCTGTTATTCTCTCTTCCTCCTATTGATGTATTTTACTATTTTATAGAATTTCATTGATAGACAACCCATTAAAAGCTTGTTAAATAATTTTTTTTTAAATATTTTTCTGGTGCCCCTGTTTTTAATTTTTCGTCTCATATATATTATATATTTTTTTCCCTATTGTGTGGGGAAGATCTCAGAATTTCGGCAATCCTTACAAAAATGTTTAGGGGCATAATTATGCCCTTATATTGATCTTTCTAAGAAATCGTACTTTTTATGCCTATTCACTAGTGACGGGAAGATAGATGCGGAGTTAGGTAGGCGCATAAACAAGGGTCAGAAAGTTATCGATAGAGCAGAGTCCATTCTCAGAAGTAAAAATATATCAAAAATAGCTAAAATGGCAATACATAATTCTATATTTGTACCGACTCACAGTGGGAGGAGAATGGGTTGTCGGGTTCAAAAATCCGTCTACAACGCATTTCTCAACAAAATCAGACAAACCACAGTGCAAAATACTCGGAAAGGGTTCTACTTTAGTGCATCACTGCCGAAAAGTTGCAAAATTGCTCTTCTAACCTCCAAATTTTACACAAAAATTGCGAAAAAAATTCTCCATAAAAACTTGTTGTACAACAAAGTCAATAACTGAAAAATCGATCCATTTAATCATCAATTATGTACCTGAATATAATCATTTTTTATTCCACTGTATATTAAATCAATTATTTTGGGAATTGTTTTTTTCCCGGAAAAACGTAATCAGTACCCTGATAAACTCAGAGTTCTAGATTTTACTCAAAAAAATATGTGGGTATGAAATTTCGCATTAATACACACTTTTTAGCTTTTGGGTTTATGTTAATCGAACTATGGGGATATAGGTTAGAAGTATTACATGAATCAGACTATTCAGGTACATAATTTATGATTGAATGGATCGATTTTTCAGTTATTGACTTTGTTGTATAACAAGTTTTGATGGCGAATTTTTTCGCGATTTTTGTGTAAAATTTTAAGGTTAAAAGAGCAATTTTGCAACTTTTTGGCAGTGATGCACTAAAGTAGAACCCTTTCCGAGTATTTTGTACTTTGGTTTGTCTGATTTGGTTGTGAAATTCGTTGAAGACGGATTTTTGAACACGACAACCCGTTCTCCTCCCACTGTGCGACTGTGCTGCATGGTAGCGAGACATGGACCTGTCAAGAAAAGGATAAGAGTAAAATTAACGCGATTGGCATGAAACCTCTGCGCACAGTTTGCGGGAAAACACTGATGGGCAAAGTGAGAAGCGAAATAATCCTCAAAGAATGTGGTGCGAAAGAGACAATAGCTTACACATGGGAAAGAAATCAGTTAAGATGGTTCGAACATGTTGAAAGAATGAAAGATGAATGACTAACGAAACAAGCGTATAAAGGTAAAGTAAATGACAGTATGCCCAGAGGCGGACCGCGGAAAGAATGCTTAGAATGTGTGAATGAGACCTTAATCCGAAAAAATATAAGAAGCCATAGAAGCAGGAGAGCTTGCATGAAAAAATGTATGGACGTGACGGAAGCTAGAGAAGTATGCCAGGACAGAAAATACTAATGGCCCCGAGTGGGGAATCTCATATAACAACCTTGTGAGACTCTTCACTTGGGGTGATCGGTAGAGAGAGATTAATCAGCAACCTGGGTCGGAGCATTGTTGCGGAACGAACGTTTTATTTAAATAAATAACACGAAAATTCCAGATCAATCTAAAAAACCTATACCTCCATCCCCATATTACTAAGTTCCAACCAAGCGAGTCACGCCTACCCCGAAAGGGAAATGGCTTAATGGTATAATAATAATAATAATATTAATACAGGCGCCAAGTAATTTTTTTTAATCAGGCACAAAGTGAAAGTTTTGCCCTTTGTATTAGCTACAATTTTTATTCATAAGATATTTCTCTAAAGCAAATACGTAGTAGTATTAGCAGTAGTATACCATTAAGCCATTTCCCTTTCAGGGTAGGCGTGACACTACCCGATTCGGGTAGTGTTTCTAGGTGGATAGTTTTCTTGTAGTTATAAATAACTACAAGTGTGGGCTCACCACACCCATGATATGCCAACAGCACGCAGTATTCTCGAATATATATTATATATTATATATTATATATATAGTATATTTCTAAAAAATCGAAAACTACGAAAATCTTAATTTTTTTCGTGAATTTGATGCTCGCAACCTCTAAAAAATTTTTTTTAATTTGAAAAATTTAGGAGTATATTATCTCACCCATAGAAACAAACTGCCGTGATACGGCCGCCGAAAAATAAAAACAAGTTTTTTGTGAACCACCCTACTGATCAGTTTATAACTTTTTTCTTCTAAAAATTTTGTTTTTAAAGAGTAATTAATTAAGTAAGATATTAATAAAATTCTTATAGAAATAATAAAAATAAATAAAAATAAATTTTTAAAAATTAACTTCAGACCTTGAAGAAGAGTTTGTATTTGGAATAATTTTAATCTAATTTCTTTACTGCATCAAATTATACCTTAGGATGTACAGGTACTTTGTTCAAAATTGACTGACGCAGACTAGATTGTCAGCTAGTTTCGAGTTTAAAACCATTGTTTTAACATCTTCAGGCAACTTCTGATTAGATGAAAAGGCTACAATTTTTGGTTTGAAAGAACTATCTTAACTACCCATGTTTTTCTCTAAACATACATTTTTGTTTTTATAGTTGACAGCATCAACAACAAGAGACGAAAATCCTGGCGTAAACTTATCCGTGAACATAATCAACCTTACAGCGACTCTCGATAATGGATTGCTAAAAATAACTTTCAAAAATGACGCGACTGTATCTTCTTTATATAAAAATGATAAAAACCTTGTCGAAAATGTAGCTCGAGGTGGATCATTTTATCTTGACTGGCATAACGGCACTCATCACCGATTTTCCCCCACTTCTCTTCAAGTGATCCGCAACTCCACTGAACATGCTCATATTATGTATTTGCAAAATAATCCTGGATTTCTGAGACTCGAATATCACATCATAATGGAACAAGGACTTAGTGGCCTTTATACATATATAAAAATTTTCAATATTGGTGAGAAACCATTAAATAATATAGGGATAATACGAATCGTATATCGATTCAATGTCAAGGTTATGCACCAGGTCACCAATAGCGTGCTGGAGGGAATTCCACCTCTTGAAAAAGAATTGAATCGATCACGAATAGTTCAAGACACAACATGGAAACTCACTAATGGTAGCATCTATTCCAAGTACGATTATGCAGGTTATTTGAGAAAAACACCATACCAAGGCGTGTTTGGACATGGATCTGGTGCTTGGCTCTTATCCGCTAGTCGTGAATACCACTGTGGCGGGCCTCTAAAACAAGAAAATCTGGTCCATCAGGAAGCTACGATTTTGAGTTCTATGACCGGAAGCCACTTTGGTACACCATCTCTGACCGCACCGCCAGGATGGTCAAAATTATATGGTCCTTGGCTGCTTTATTTCAATGAGGGATCCGATGATGAACTGAAGGAAGATGCAATTCGTCAGTCTAAACTTGAACAATTGGAGTGGCCTTATAAATGGATGAATGAATCAGATTATCCTCTAAAGCGAGGTTCACTAACTGGTCAGATCACTGGACCTACTCGAAGCATGGCTGTACTTTCATCTTCCTTGGCAGAAGAGTTTGACGTACAGACTCTTGGATATTCGTACTCTACGGAAACAGACAAAAATGGTTATTTTAATCTGAAAAATATTAAACCTGGGACGTATAAGTTAACTGCATATCCCATAGAAGGATATGGAATTGGTTTCCAGTCAGAAAAGTTGATAACCATCACTGAAGGAATGAATAGAGCCTCCTTGGAGTTATCGGTACCAACAAAAGTTAAGTGGTCAATCGGAGAAACAAACAGGAGATCAGACTCATATCGTTATAGTAACGAATCACGAAATTATATCTGGCATACACTTCCGCCAGCGGATCTTGAATTTCAGATAGGAAAAAGCAACATTCATACCGACTGGTATTATGCACAAACTAAACCCGGAACTTGGACTGTTAGGTATAATGATACACCAAATGGACAAAACAGAATTTTACGAATCGGAATTGCAGCAGCGAGCAACATGAAATCTACTGTACCTGGTGCAAAAGGATTTCCTGTTTTGTCAGTGAATGTAAATGGTCATTTAATGAATGAATTTCAGTACAAAAATGATCGTGCTATTTATAGGGGTGCACTACAAAGTGGGAACTTTCATGCTGAAACTGTAATAATACCGGATAATTTAGTAATCAAAGGGGATAATCTTATAAGTTTAACGCTTCGTGAAGGATCCGTTATGTATGATAGTATAAATCTTTCAGATATCTACCGCAGTGAAAGTAGACGCTAAATACAGGAAAAAAATTCATGTAAAAAAACATCCATCAAATTGAAAATTCTCTTTTCGAAGTACTAAAAACTAAAATGTAAATTAAAGCAGTCAAAGTGTAACTCTTCTGAATTCGAAACGTGTATAGCGAAGTATCTAGGCAAACTAAAAATATCTGGAATACTTTCACAGAATTTCGATGAACCTAAACAAGGCCTCAAAATAAAAACGAGGAACATTCAAAATTCATCAATTTTAATTGTAAATGAACAATGCGTTTTGATATAGTTTTATGAGTTTTATGAGTGAAGCTGTGTTCTCTATCCTCTAAAGTAACTTGTAAAATTAAACTGTAAGCTCTAAATATAAATTTAAAACATTAATGCTGCAACTTTTCAAGACACAGATGGCAAAATTGCTAGGGCATGGTGACAATAAGCAGAATATTATTAAAGATCGATCACCGTGCATGAGATTTGGCAGGAGCAACGGCACCATAAGTGCCAGGCCTTGAAAAAAAGTGCGAGTGAGAGAGCTTTTGAAAATAGAGTATGTTAGAGAGGTTAGGCTGGTTTGTTTATCATCATAGTACGAATGATACGAAATAAATATATAAACAATATTTTTCGTATTTAAAATTGAATTTAGAATATTTTATGGCCTACGACTTTATGGAACTAACTCGACGATATTGTTCATTATACAGACAATGCATTACAACAAAATTTCTGAAAACAGATTTTTTCCAAAAAGAAATTTCTAAAATACGTAATAAAAAATACTACAATTCCAATTGAAATATGTTATGTTCATAAAATTTCATTAAATTCTATGCTTATTACTTTTATAATGCACTCCCTTGATTACCGCAATCTTGTATAACTCTAGTTTCACTTAACTAAAATATGCTAATGTCATATCTTTCTTCAAATTGTTTTCTGGCCATATACCTCTTCCCAAAAATTTTAAGATAAAGTGAAATAATAAAATGCTTCTTTTTTCAAAGAAAAAATCCTTATATAAAATTATTAACAACTTTTCTCAGCACCAAAGTACCAATCAAATTCCAACCTTAAATGTTCATTTTCTACAAAAAGAAACTTTTGTAAGTTCTTTTTCAAGTAACTTTTTTCCTTGCGAATAAAAACGATATTTCTAGAAATTTTTATCGTTTATTTATAAATAAACATATACCTTTCTTTTTTTTATAGACCTTTCAGCGAACAATCGTATATGTTACAGTGCGATACCTTCACACTAAATCTTTATTTTCCCAGAACAGAATAATTTTTTGTTATGATAACTTTTTTATTCTTATTCAACTTCCGCATATCTCGGAAGCAAGTTGTTATTATTATTTTAAATTGAAAAACATATTTTTAGTCGCTATCCAAAGACAGTGTTCAAGACCTATGAAATTTGAACCTCCAAATTCTTAAATGATTTAGTCGACAATAGTTAACTTTTTCTAATCAAACTCATTTTATCTCAATTTACCAACTCAATTTCTTGGGAGTAAGTCTTTATTTTTTGTTTTAACGGAAAATTCCACTTTTTATCGTGATCTGCAACCAAGCCTGTTCCAATTTTAGGTTTCTGTCGCTTTGAGATTGTAATCTTCCACATTATTTCTCAGAATTGGATAATTTATTTAGTCATACTTTTTTGGCCTCAATTCAGAAACACTACAGCTCGGGAGTAAACGTTTGTTTGATCTTTAAATGACTATTCAGATTTTACAGAATGTTATTTTGCTCTCCTGAAAAATTTCGATTTTGTTGGTTACCTATTTCTGTACTGCAACCCTTTAGATGATAGATTAATTTTTAATTTGGGGACAGAAAAATTAAGCGATTTGGAAAACTTGCTTTCAAACTAAATGATTTTAAATTTTAAAGGTTCCAATTTTACTACTTTAAACCTAAAATTTAATAATTTCGTATTCGTAATTACTAAAATAGTACAATTTCAAATTTAATAAATCCTGATAATTTTGGAACAATGTTCATTTATCTCATTTAAAATGGCATGCGCTTATTTTATTTTCTAAATTCTATGGCTATAGACTAAAAATCTAATGAAGTTTACGAAAGTGCTATGAAATAATTTAAGAACAGTTTTTTTGGTTGAATTATGGTAAGTTTGATCACTGCATATCATAATTTATTTAGAGTAAACATTAACATTGTATTTATCTCGAACTCATGGAAGTGTCTGAATATGAATCATCATGAATATGTTTTCATTTCGTCACCAAATCATTTGAAAACACTTGGTCTTCTGTATTTTTACTTATTCAATTCACAGACGTCGCTCTACTTTCAATGTATTAATCGTTATGGTTGTTAAGTCATTTTCTTTAAGGGAATGTCATGAAAAATATTTAGTGGTGCAAAATGGTGTTAAAATATTAGAATTTAATCAATTAATCGAACAGTAGAATAAAAAAAATAAATCAAATTCAAATATCATAGATTCATAAGATCACATGTTGGATCAAGCTATACATATAAAAGTGAACAGACTATCTTCTATATTGTCAGTATTAATAAGAGTAAGAGTTTATGTGAATTTATTGAACCGAATTAAAGACCAAAAAATATTCGAAGTATTTATCTTGATATCGCAATTAGATAACATAATGATAAATTACCGCTTTACGAACATGAGTCTTTCTAAAGAGGGGATGTACTATATAAAGTCAGAAATTTGTTTCACCATTTTGAGTTGAAAGAATCTTAACTACAATGAATTGTTCAATTTCTACTTGCATTGGCCTTCTGTTCATTTACACCAATGTTTTCGGTAAGTCCAATTTTATTAGTTTATTAAGTAATTAAATAAAATCTTGGCAATAATTAATAATTACGTTCGGATTAAACCTTTGAATCTTAAAATAAACTTTAATATGTGTAGTATTTAGTAGTTATTTGAATTCTAGTAATTTTATGTCAATACATTAAATACAGTACCATTAACTGGGACAAATCACTACAGTTTTTCACAAACTCTGACTTACCTGTGGTGCAGAAAGTTCCTAAATTGTCTTCAATTTTTAATAGCTGTTAATATCAGTTATTTATACCTCAAGAAAGGATATCCCCATGGGCAGAAACCATGGTCCGGAATTAGACGATTGTGAACAAGGTTGTTTTAAAACCTTGCAAAAATGCATAACACTATTTCTTCGGTACGGTTGGGAGGTAGGGGGGGGGGCTCAAAACTCAAAATTCCACAAAACTGCGTATTGCCGCCCGTCTCAATCTTTATTCAAACTCTGAACAAGTATGATATTCTTCGTTATGTGACATAGTTTGTTCAATGACACAGATGCTAGACATAAAATAGAAAATCCTTGGCCAGAAATTTCTTGTCATGCTATAAACGTAAGTTTGAAAAAACATATTTTTTTGTTGGTCCAACGTTATCTCTGCCGAGCCTTCAATTGAAAAACAATAGACATCCACATAGAAAGATCAGAATGTACTCCCGACAGAAAGTTTGGGTACATTTCCTTTGATTGTTTGAAAATTCATACTTCACTTTAAGGGCGAATATCTATGCAGAAACTGAATCTTCAAATTTTCAAACAGGTTCATTTGAAAGATTAGTAAGTTTCGGGTTGGATTCACCTAGGCTTAAATTATTTTTAAGAACGGGTCAAAAAATATTTAGTTTCAAAGTTTTTGTCATCAAAAGATACATTTTAAAATCTTGAGTTCAACTCTTTGCCAAAGCTAGAAACGTGTTCCTAAAAATTGTAATTGTAATTGTTAAGTATTCATCAATAATATTTATCCGTGCAATAGAAGTTTTTGGAAAGCCAAAAGTCTCAGATTCATCGTTAACCTTATAACAAATGATAATATTCCATTGCTCACCACAAGTCAGTCTTTGACTGGCAAGACTGACAGTGTCAGTTTGCGAAGACTAGGTCAAATAGTTCACAATAAATTTTCCTCCGAATTATCCTTCGAATTGTCTCTAGTAACAATACCAGAACCCCAGGGGACCTCTCGCGTGACCTTCCCATCGTTAGAGGATTAGATCCGGTTAAGAAAAATTAAAATTTGGTAAAATATTAATTAATAGAATTTTAATAGGTTGCATTAGCTTCGTTATATTTTTGCGAGAAATTCAAAAAAAAGTTAGTAAAGAATCGGTTCATATCTTTAATTTCTGTTGATATTTAGAGATTTATTTTATCTTAATTTTTCCTTTCTTGCATAAAACATTCGGGATACGAAACATAGTGTTGGACAAATTTCTTCGCTCTATGGGTTCTTTAACTGATTAAGAAAAGAAATTGAGAAAATTATAATAATTTTAGCCTAAAATTCGGTTCAAGGAAACATTGTTGCAAAACAAGTTTGTGCTTTGTGTACATAAACTACGAGTCAGATGCAAAAATGCACAAAATAAGTTTTATGCGTTTTAACATAATCTAATCAATTTACGCGGGAAAATCTAAACGGTGCTAAGTCTAATCAACCAAATTTTAGATTTGTAGCAAACAACTTTTAGAAAGAAATAAGACACTCTGCGCCAAGTCACACCTGCGGCATCTCTATCTAGCGCCTTCTCTACCGCGCGGCATTTCTCACAGTAAAATTGACATTTTTGCGGCATCTCTCATCGCACCCTTGTGACTGTCCAAAGAAATAATTTTTCTCAAACCCCTACCCCTTTTCCAACGTCTCGTGGGGGGCGGGAAGGCACCCCTGTGACTGGCCACAGAAATAATATTGGTCGAATCCCTTTCCACTGGTGAGAGATGCCGCTAGGTAGAGATACCGCAGATCTGACATGCCGCAGATGAGACAAGCCGCAGCTGTGACTTGCCGCATGTGACATGATATGGACCCAATTCGCTCATTATTCAGTTTTTGATAAGACTTGTAGTTTTTGTTTTAGTCGTAAAAAACGACATTAAAAATAAAAAAATTAAAAAATTTCAACAAACGATACAAGCTACGATAAAAATGAATAAACGAAAGTTATTCACATTTGTTATTAATCATTGTTTTATAGGGCGCGCAGTTTTTGTTTTAATCATAACAAATAATAATAAAAATAAAAAAATTAATTTTTTGGAAAAACTACACAAGGTACAAAAAATAATTAATGAACAAAAGAACATCTGAAGAATTGTTTGAAATTTTGGTTATAAAAATATATTGAAAATAAAAAAATTAACTTTTTAGAAAAACGACAGAAGCTACAATAAATTTTCATTTTACTAAATTTTTCTCCTTAAATTATATCTACAAATTTGCTAAAAAACACTTTACGCTTGGATGCGCATTTTTTGTTTATATCATAAAAATAAAATTGAAAATAAACAAATTTAATTTATGGAAAAACGATACAAAGTGCAATAAAATTTTAATTTAAAAAACTGTTATTTATAGGATGCGCACTTTTTTTGATTATAAAAACAAGACAATTAAGAAGATGTATGCTTGACTATCAATGCATATTATGAATTGTAATAATATACATTTATTGAAATAATATGTTCACCAGGGTAGCTGCGAATAGATATTAATGCTCAATAAGGAATAAATAATAAAGTTATCATGAACAATAACATTTGTACTTTAGTTTGCAATATCTGAATAAGCAGCCCTGAAACGAGGTACAGAAATAAATATAATATACATTTGATATAATAGATTTGAATGTAATGTAGAAAAGTTCTCATTTTCAACAAAATCGAATACGAAGCACGAGATGAGTGATGAGAATTTTTTCGATAAAGCCAAAAGAACTTCGATGAAAGAGAATTCACAATCACCAAATTACGATTGCTGATGCTGTGCATAATGGGGAAGTATGAAGACCGAGCGTGTAGCGCGAGGCAAATATATTATCGAGCGCGAAGCGCGATATCCAACAGACACGCGCCCTAGGCGCGCTCAATGTTGGTACATTACCTTTTCGATATTAGAGTTCTTTGGGCATACAGTTCTTCTCGATTTTCTCAATTCGAGTGAGATTGGACTTATGCATCTTTTTAGTTTGTACGTCAGTACTGGCTTAGAGAGTTCTTCTAACGATACACTTTTTTCCGTAAAGATTTCTCAGAAAGGGTCACAATGATTCTTTTCATTTTAGGCTTCAAATAACCGGGAGACATCCCCGAAACATATTCAGAAAGAAATAATTTACAAATGGTTGAGTAAATTATTTTTTGTGGGTAGATGGATCAATTTAATAACCATTGTAGGAAAAATGCATGGCACTATATGCGCATGTAATAATCTAATCTAAATGGCAATGGACAAATGAAGGTTGGAAAAGCAAGAGGAGGTAACTGACAAAATGGCAATTGAGCAGGAGAGCGAAAAACATTGTCTAAAATCGAGATCGGAATTTTTAAAAAAAGAATAAAATTCTTTTTCCGTCGGACTGACACTTTTTTTACGATGTCCGATTCGAATTGGAACAGTGATAAGAAATGAAATACTCAATTAAAAAATAAACTGATGATTCGTCCCCGAGATCTTGAGGTTTTAAATACAGGCGGAAAAGTTTGATGAAAAAATCATTCACTTCCCAGAAAATTAGGTTTTATTTTTGACTTTAAAATGTCAC
The DNA here is from genome assembly GCA_932195095.1 of Andricus curvator. NCBI lineage: Eukaryota > Metazoa > Arthropoda > Insecta > Hymenoptera > Cynipidae > Andricus > Andricus curvator. Next base: position 607,491 of record CAKNYM010052748.1, on the reverse strand, counting down.
GCATTTGAAAAGCGTCTTAAAATCGTGACAAGTATCATTCTTATTCTTTTCAATGCTAACAAGTCTACGAGATTTCGAGTTGATGGACACGGAAAAAAAGTTTTATCGAAAAAAGTTAATCAGTTCCGAAAAAATCAATTTGCTATGAGATAGATAAAATTTACACTTTTTATTGTTGAAACATGAAAATATTTAAATATATGCCTTTCGCGAATATCATAAGAATTAGTTTCATCACAAATGTCTTTATTTTAATTGGATATTAAAATGTAACTTCAAAGTATTGCTACCATACGAAATACGATTTCGAACAAATCCTTTTAACATGATGTGTATTTGAACTTTTAAAATTTTTCTAGCAAAAACTCCCATTTTTGCGAAATGTTTAGTTACATCCTTTTGCCTTCCCACCCTTCAGATATACAACACAATTGAACAGAAGAAAGGAACATTTGTAGTATGAGTACAACATTTTTTAATTTTGAAAAAACTCCTAATATCTACGATTGTTGAATACTTTGTCAAATCCTATAATGACCGTCAAGTTGTTTGAAAAATTGAATATTTTAGTGCAATTCATTCATTCACTTAATTTTAATTCTTTGAAATTTTAAAACATTAGAATACATTTAAACCGATTCATATTGCAAATCAATTCAATTTTAAATATCTGAATCTGCAATTGGAAGATATGCAATTCACTGAATCGCCATTTCAATGGTTATTTTTTCATTGGTTCGAATACAAAAAATTCAGACGACCATAACCCTTCGTAAGATTCCTGGGAAACGAGGAAAAAAAAGGGGCGAGGGAGTTCCTTAGATTCTAACTGAATTCCCTTAGATGCGTAGATATACAATGGAATATAATAGTACGGCTAGCTTGAACCAATTTTGACTAAAAAGTACTTGCCTATATCAGTTTTTTCTTTATATGTTTCGGGGATCTCTCCCGGTTATTTGAAGCCTAAAATGAAAAGAATCATTGTGACCCTTTCTGAGAAATCTTTACGGAAAAAAGTGTATCGTTAGAAGAACTCTCTAAGCCAGTACTGACGTACAAACTAAAAAGATGCATAAGTCCAATCTCACTCGAATTGAGAAAATCGAGAAGAACTGTTTGCCCAAAGAACTCTAACATCGAAAAGGTAATCTACCAAGATTGAGCGCGCCTACGGCGTGTGTCTGTTGGATATCGCGCTTCGCGCTCGATAATATATTTGCCTCGCGCTACGCGCTCGGTCTTCATACTTCCCCAATATGCACAGCATCAACAATCGTAATTTGGTGATTGTGAATTCTCTTTCATCAATCTATCATCACGCATCTCGTGCTTCGTATTCGATTTTGTTGAAAATGAGAACTTTTCTACATTACATTCAAATCTATTATATCAAATGTATATTATATTTATTTCTGTACCTCGTTTCAGGACTGCTTATTCAGATATTGCAAACTAAAGTACAAATGTTATTGTTCATGATAACTTTATTATTTATTTCTTATTGAGCATTAATATCTATTCGCAGCTACCCTGGTGAACATATTATTTCAATAAATGTATATTATTACAATTCATAATATGCATTGATAGTCAAGCATACGTCTTTTTAATTTTCTTGTTTTTATAATCAAAAAAAGTGCGCATCCTATAAATAACAGTTTTTTAAATTAAAATTTTATTGCACTTTGTATCGTTTTTCCATAAATTAAATTTGTTTATTTTCAATTTTATTTTTATAATATAAACAAAAAATGCGCATCCAAGCGTAAAGTGCTTTTTAGCAAATTTGTAGATATAATTTAAGGCGAAAAATTTAGTAAAATGAAAATTTATTGTAGCTTCTGTCGTTTTTCTAAAAAGTTAATTTTTTTATTTTCAATATATTTTTATAACCAAAATTTCAAACAATTCTTCAGATGTTCTTTTGTTCATTAATTATTTTTTGCACCTTGTGTAGTTTTTCCAAAAAATTAATTTTTTTATTTTTATTATTATTTGTTATGATTAAAACAAAAACTGCGCGCCCTATAAAAAAATGATTAATAACAAATGTGAACAACTTTCGTTTATTCATTTTTATCGTAGCTTGTATCGTTTGTTGAAATTTTTTAATTTTTTAATTTTTAATGTTGTTTTTTACGAATAAAACAAAAACTACAAGTCTTATCAAAAACTGAATAATGAGCGAATTGGGTCCATATCATGTCACATGCGGCAAGTCACAGCTGCGGCTTGTCTCATCTGCGGCATGTCAGATCTGCGGCATCTCTACCTAGCGGCATCTCTCACCAGTGGAAAGGGATTCGACCAATATTATTTCTGTGGCCAGTCACAGGGGTGCCTTCCCGCCCCCCCCCCCCCCCCCGAGACGTTGGAAACGGGGTAGGGGTTTGAGAAAAATTATTTTTTTGGACAGTCACAAGGGTGCGATGAGAGATGCCGCAAAAATGTCAATTTCACTGTGAGAAATACCGCGCGGTAGAGAAGGCGCTAGATAGAGATGCCGCAGGTGTGACTTGGCGCAGAGTGTCTTATTTCTTTCTAAAAGTTGTTTGCTTCTAATCTAAAATTTGGTTGATTAGACTTAGCACCGTTTACATTTTCCCGCGTAAATTGATTAGATTATATCAAAACGCATAAAACTTATTTTGTGCATTTTTGCATCTGACTCGTAGTTTATGTACACAAAGCACAAACTTGTTTTGCAACAAAGTTTCCTTGAACCGAATTTTAGCCTAAAATTATTATAATTTTCTCAATTTCTTTTCTTAATCAGTTAAAGAACCCATAGAGCGAAAAAATTTGTCCAGCACTATGTTTCGTATCCCGAATGTTTTATGCAAGAAAGGAAAAATTAAGATAAAAGAAATCTCTAAATATCAACAGAAATTAAAGATATGAACCGATTCTTTACTAACTTTTTTTGAATTTCTCGCAAAAATATAACGAAGCTAATGCAACCTATTAAAATTCTATTAATTAATATTTTACCAAATTTTAATTTTTCTTAACCGGATCTAATCCTCTAACGATGGGAAGGTCACGCGAGAGGTCCCCTGGGGTTCTGGTATTGTTACTAGAGACAATTCGAAGGATAATTCGGAGGAAAATTTATTGTGGGCTATTTGACCTAGTCTTCGTAAACTGACACTGTCAGTCTTGCCAGTCAAAGACTGACTTGTGGTGAGCAATGGAATATTATAATTTGTTATAATGTTAACGATGAATCTGAGACTTTTGGCTTTCCAAAAACTTCTATTGCACGGATAAATATTATTGATGAATACTTAACAATTACAATTACAATTTTTAGGAACACGTTTCTAGCTTTGGCAAAGAGTTGAACTCAAGATTCTAAAATGTATCTTTTGATGACAAAAACTTTGAAGCTAAATATTTTTTGACCCTTTCTTAAAAATAATTTAAGCCTAGGTGAATCCAACCCGAAACTTACTAATCTTTCAAATGAACCTGTTTGAAAATTTGAAGATTCAGTTTCTGCATAGATATTCGCCCCTAAAGTGAAGTATGAATTTTCAAACAATCAAAGGAAATGTACCCAAACTTTCTGTCGGGAGTACATTCTGATCTTTCTATGTGGATGTCTATTGTTTTTCAATTGAAGGCTCAGCAGAGATAACGTTGGACCAACAAAAAAATATGTTTTTTCAAACTTACGTTTATAGCATGACAAGAAATGTCCTTGTCGTTCTTGTCGTCGTATGTATACCGGACGTTCTTAGGGACTAATGAGAAAGATCGTGTACGTTAACCAAAATTTGTTTACCAACGGTTCTGGTTTCAACCACCAGGAAGAAATAATGAAAAATCAAAAATTCCATTTTGCAGTCCAACTATATAAGATACAAAAAAGATGAAGATACAAAAATTGTCTACCCAAAAAGATCTAGAAATTTGCTGTGGACATACCATCTCACATTAGGGTGGTTCTTATTTATAGTTGGTGGATTTTTTTTCTCGAATTTCTCTGCTCTCACCTCCCAGTTTTCTTCGAATGCCAAAAAAAAATCTCCAAATTTGAGCAAAATCGGTTAATATTTAGGGGTCGCGCAAAGACCATGAAGTTTCCCATTGATTTAACATGGGGAAAAGTTAGCGTTTTTTGTAAATCTAATATTTAAACCTGATAACATGTTACAAATAGTTACGTGTTTTAGTATATTGTTTAGAATTTGTCAGAGAATAAGAATTAATCATAAATTTTGATGTTGAATAATTTTAAGCCACTCTTATGGGTCCCCAAAGGAAACCCCAAGTGACAAATATCAATTTTACGTAATATTGCTGTTTATTGACGCTTTTTAAAAGTTTTTTCCCCATAAATAACACCGGCAAACAAAAAAAAAGTGGTATGCCCGGCGGACTACACCGGCATATCTATATGTTTTTGGGGTCGCTGAATCCGAATCCGGGGTCCAAATAACCCAATTGGATCATATTTTTCCGAAAAACGCAAAAATAGACGTAAAATCGACGAAAACAGCGATTTTTCATGTATATTTTTACAAAAAAAAATATCTTCTTGCCCGGTGGACTTAAGCAGCCTATTTATATGTTTTTTGGGTCGCTGAATTCGAATCCGGGGTCCAAATAACCCAGTTGGCTCATATTTTTCCGAAAAACGCAAAAGTGGACGTGAAAATGACAAAAACAGCTATTTTTGCTGTATTTCTTGAGTAAAAATGGAACTCTTTATGTCTAGTGAACTTAATTACCATACCTTTATAATTTTTTGGGTCGCTCAATCCAATTTCGCTGTAAAAATAACCCAATTAGATCGTTGTTTGTCTTTAAACTCTAAATTAGCCGGAAAAATACCAAAAATGGTGATTTTTCCTTTATTAACATAGTAGGATTTTTTCTAAATAAGTTCTATTTACTTTTAGCGTTACCCAGGAACAACGACGTGGACGTAGTAAATTCTGTTCCCTTGGGGTGCTTTATTACCGTGAGTCTTTTGTCCTCAAAAGACCTACGTAGTGGGTTTCGCTTTCGTTTGGTACCTTGATTAAGATCCAGAGTTCATTACGAAAATGTCTGACACTGAAAAAGATGCCTGGCTAAGTTTTAAAAATGTTGCAAAAAACTTTTTAGGCAATAAGAAAAGTCCAGACTATCAAAATGTGGTTTCACAAAAGGTAACAACTTTGGTAAACTAGGCTGCCTTATGAATTTGAAGCTACATTTTCTTCATTCGCATATAACTAAGTTTCCAGACAACCTGGGAGACTTTAGTGAAGAGCAATGGCGAACGTTTCCACCAGGATATAAAAGAGATGGAAAGGCGATATCAGGGACGTTGGGATGTCAACATGATGGCTGACTACTGTTGGAGTTTAAAACGAGATCAAGTTAATGAAGGTACCAAACGAAAGCGAAACCCACTACGTAGGTCTTTTGAGGACAAAAGGGTTCGATACGAGCGAAATAAAGAAAAAAAAAAATCTGCCCGCTTCGCGGGCACATTCTCATGGCGCGCTTCGCGCGCGGCTCGCTGTGCTCGCAAGTTTGAGCGCACTTACGGCGTGCGATTTGGTAAATACACTGAACGCGCACTTTGTGCTTCGTGTTAGGGGAGAACTCCCTACAGTGGATAGCTTCCTACAGTGGATATTCGCAAATTAAAGCGAAATGCCTAAAGTAAACCTAATTTGCGCATTTGGTATGATTCAAGCTTATAAAAATGCATCATAAGACGGAATTTCATGTTATACTTAATTATAATAAAAGAAAAAAGTATAAAAAACTATTTTTGACATGATCAAGAAACTTTGTCCTCAACTTTAGTAATTTTTTCCAAGTATTTACAATTTTTCAGAGTGATTTTGTTTATTAATATATGTTCTTTGGTCATTAAACTATAATATTGTTTACCCTAGAATCTTCCGTTCTATGTAAGAAAATTATTATAAATATATTCTTTGAGGCTCTCATTTTCCTACTATGGATACCAGCGTCATCCCTACAGTGGATTTTCAGTGAAAAGTTTTAGAGATTTACACTCATAGGTTGGTACTAAAATAGCAGAAGACAGAATCAGCTGATACTTTGAACATAGGTATAGTATATACCGAGCTGCAGCGTAATATAATTGAATGTTTATCAAAAATATAATATAATAGATTTAATAGTGCAATCATCTCTGAAAGGCAGGTGCTCGAAATTATTATTATTTAAATCGCGTGTAGTGTTAAAAATTTTAACAGAAACTTAACCTACAAATTAGTGGAATTTTATATATTGAGCAATTTTAAATTTCCCGCAAGTAGACATAACCTCACCATGCACAATTTCTATATAGGTATTTTCTAGGTACTTTTGACACGGCACGATTGGTGGCAATCCTAACCTCACCTGACCTATCCACTGAAAGGCGTGTTGTGAAATATGAGCGAAATAACTGACATTATATTTTTACTAATTTTATCCAAAATCGAAATTATATCACTTTTTTGTTTGTTCTGATAGTAGCGTCGGTATAAAATATAATTTAGGGGTACGCATAGAAACATCTTTCTATTCTGATTCGCGGTGTAGAATCGAATGTCCACTGTAGGGCGAACCTGCCAACACTGGATAAAATTTTACCACCTCAAAATTATATCAATAACTTTTTATTTGCTAACGAATTGATTTTTACTGATATCTCATCACATGGGTGAATATATCAGCTTCATTTGTGTCATAACAGCTCTTCAATATATATCCTATTTTGTGTTTACTGAAATCTACCAATTTTTGCTATCCACTGTAGGGAGGTCTCCCCTATATGTTCTTCATATACAAATTACTAAATTTGTATTTGATTTCAAA